>JAUTBV010124628.1:0-12751 GCA_032361325.1 Lepetodrilus fucensis
GACTCTAAGAGTCGCAGGTGGGGTTGCAGTGAAGATTTGTCAAACACACAGCGGTGGAAAGCTTTTTGGAAGTACAACCATGATTTTATGTATGTCAATTGAATGTACTTTGCAGTTATAGCTAAGAACTAGTCCATAACAACCATAAATATCTGTGATATTATGCCTTTAAAATTGTTATATACAGTATATATGGCCCGATTTAGGTGATGATTGTTGACCTAGACCCTACCTTATTTACTATGTGTACAAGTATATAAATTTAGTTTTTTTTTAATATCTTCTTTTCAGAGACCAGTGGCGTTCTGGCGTATTTAAGAGATTGTTCAGATGGGAAGACGTTTTCCTTCAATATGACCAGATTCAAAAACCTCAAGGCCAACAACTTCACGACTTGCGCCTATGACACCCGAGGCTATCTGACATGTGTAACATTGTGTAACTCAACACACTTTTGCAATGGACCAATCACGAGTGGTGTTCCATTTACATTTTCTTCGCCGCTTTTGGTAGCTATTCTCATGTCTGTAATTGCAATTTTGAAATCAAGTCTTTTTGACTGTGGCTCTACAACCATTGTTAAAGAAAGGAAACGTAAATAAATGGTTTTCAAATTAATAATAGTTTAGGCGTCCCCAATGGACCAAAGGACATTTTTTAATGTGAATATTCTGCAAGTATTATATATTTATAAGAGACGTTTGGTTTTCCTACGTTCAACTTCGAACGCGAAAATTACTGCGTATTACGTCATATAATGTTGTTGATCACGTGGTATTTGAAATACGTGCTCACTACACGTTGACAATGAAGTGTGTAACAATCAGGCTTTTGTTTGTTGCCTCTTGACATCAAACTGGCTGAAAATCTACACATTATAAAATCACTATACATAACTCTCCAAAAGTCTTCATCTTTATCTTACAATGTATGTAGCACAATAAGCATGTATATAAATGTGCATTGTTATTATCATTATTATTATTATTATTAACATCATCATCATCATAAATTGTACATTATTCGCTACATAAACTGACGGGCAAAAGAAAGTACACATATGTTACTAGTATTTTGTAAATACTGAATAAATTGTCCAGAAAGTATTTTGTTGTAGTACATTTTATTTATTATTTTCTCACATATACAACAACAACCGTTTGTTTGGCAGCAAAGAAATGTATATGATCTAGTTTGGGTTTATGTTCTATGAAAATTCCCTCGATTTGACCTGTTTCGGGGGGAAAGAAAAGCAATATTTAACAAGAACGTTTGGGAACACAAGGCAAACCGTAATTAGAATATTCCGGTGGGTATACCACTATTGCTTATGTCCACTAAGTCGAGCGCTAAGACATAATATTTAATAATAACAACAATAATAATAATAATCATGTAATCATTTATACATGGTTACGCTCTGGCACTGGTCTGAATATATATGTAGTTTATGAAGGATAAAACTAAGAATCAATCCAAAATTAAAAATGTAATAAAACCACACACGGAAAAATGGGTTAGGCTAAAAATATTCATTTGGTTCATCACTGGTTTGTGCAACGTACATATCATGTGAGGATACTTTCCTTTGGTGGTGTATACCATCAATCATTCCTTCAGCAGAAAATAGGGCTAATACTTGTATTATGCATTCACTCCCCCGAGCCTGTCAATATCAACTAATGATATATAATAAGCTACTGGTAAATATAACATAACATCATACCATGCCAATCCTAATATACCTTACATGTAGACGAGACTTCCTCATGCTGTCTATAATATGTCATCTACAGAAAGAGTAAAATAGAGCCAGCAAGAGCTGGCAATAATACGTCCACGTGTTTATTTTGTCGAAATACTTGTTTTGCTTCTAATAGCATAATGTTTGGAAAGAAAATTCTCACGTCGAATTTAGTGCATATTACAAGTGTGTTAACAAGTACACGTGTTGGTATGATACCAATACAACATAATACAACATACCCACTTCAATAACTCGTCAAGTCCATCCGTTATCCTAAAGTTACTATACAACATATATGTAAGTATAAACACATTTAGCATTAAGGGTCACAGATGTGCACTTTGTAGTAAGAAACCATATGAATTTCCAGTACGCGTTCTGTAACGTTGGGTTTCCAAGTACATGTATTATATGCTTTAAATAGTGAGTGTAAATCTTCTTGGAGCTGAATCAATAATAATTCGGTAAGAACGGCTGAATATGTCGTAATGTAAAGGTAGATCAAACACGATCACTATTTTTAAATGGCATATCTAGAGTTCTTTAGGAAAAGAACAGTTAAAGATTTTGAAAATTACTGATTACTAGAAAAACAAACGGCTCAGATAAGATAATTTGTTGAGACAATAGGAATATGATTGTAATACAGTAAATGTCTGAAAATGATGAATAGTCATCTTCCCAATAAAAGGCTCCGGACACCTGTTATCAGAGTCGAACCCGAACTTTGGAAGGCTGGACTCTACTGTACTTTGCATTCCTCGCTCACCGTCTCATCTGAAGGAGAACAATGAAATGTTATACTTGTTGATGACACTGAGTGATGGGAGCATATATTAGATAAAGTATATAGCCAATTCTATCGATAGCCAGCGCGTGGCAATAATTAACCCTCTCCTAGCTGAATGAGATCACAAGCAGACCTCTGTAGAACAAGTCTAGTTTCAAAGGAGGAACATAATAAAAATAGATACTATTCCTGGGATGGGATGGGAATTGGACAGGAGGGCTTTGGCTCCGAAGTTCAGCGTTCTACCATTGAGTAGCTTACTTAGTAGTAGTAGTAGTAGTAAGTAGTAAGTATAAGTAGTAAGTAGTAAGTAAGTAGTAAGTAAGTAGTAGTAGTAGTAGTAGTAGCAGCAGCAGCAGCAGCAGCAGCAGCAGCAGCAGTAGCAGTAGTAGTAGTAGTAGTAGTAGTAGTAGTAGTAGTGGTAGTGGTAGTGGTAGTAGTGGTAGTAGTGGTAGTATCTAATCTAGATCCTAGGCGCTATATAAATTACATTTCTCTAAAACAGCCTTACTCTTCTTAGCAAGACGTCTTTCAATGGGCGCTTCACACAAGGGGCAGTTTTGTGTGGTCAGGCAGCATTTCCGACACAGTATCCTGTGTCCACACGGCTTCAGAGTGATGTCGGATATCTTGGAATGACATTTGGAACATGGGAGGGGCATTGACAGTAGGCCGCCCAGACCACCGAGGTTGATTCTGGTCCCGTCCCCGTCACCGCCGCTAGCGGACGAGACCCGCCGTGTCCCGCTTTCACTGAAAACCAATAAAAGTGTATTGGTTACGGGCTTATTATCGCCTGAATTATGAACGTTTTCCTGGATATTTTTCTTAATATGTACATCAACTTCATTATACTTACTTACTATGGACCTATTATCGCGTAATCTTCTGGTGAAATCATGTACCTAATGCATGCAATGGATATACAAAGTATAATCACGTATTATAAAAACACACCGTTTGTTTTTCCTAATGATGTATTTTTGACATTTTGAAGCGATCTCAATGACAAATTAATAGAGCGATATGTTTGTACATCGTGTAAAAAACATAAAATGCTGTAGAGATTGATGGAAATTGTGCTACATGAAAGGATATAAATATAAACAAGTGACTTATTGTTTAGTCACGTGATTATCATTGATAATACATACATAGTTTTAATGGTAATAGATGATAGTTGTATACAGGTTTACGAAAGATAATACAACATTTATTTCATAGATATCATAATTTGCACAGTACAGTTTTCAAAATCATAGTTTGAGCGTAATAGTTTACATTGTGGACAATGTGTATGCACAGGTAGGCCTAAATTTTAATAATGTTTAACGAAGAAACAGGCTGTCATATTATGTTCATATTATGGGGTAACTCCGGTTTTAAAGTACTAATACATGTAGCTCTATTGTGTGCCCTATTACTGTTGCTTACATTTTATAGGCACCAAAATTGTAAACAATAGCAAATAGGGCACACAATAGTGTTACGTAACTGCAGTGAGTTAATATGGAGGTACTGTCAAGAACTTACTTCTGTCTGACGAAGAGGTTGACTGCCTGTCTGACAGACTGACTCTTGGTTACCGCTAGTGGGGTGGCACCGCTGTTGTTCCTGACGTCAAGCAGAGCGTTCTTCTGCAGGAGCAGACATGCTATCTTCACTCTAGTCTCGTCGTCGTTGCCGGATCTCACGCCGAGCAGAGAAGCCAACTGCAGGGATACAGTATATGAATCTGGGGTGCGTTAAAAAAAAAAAAAAAAGCGCTTGCAAGCGGCTTACCAAACTAGCCACTGTCTTAAGAGTCGTATGAACCGTACATGGGACATGGAACTAGTTTAGTCAAGCGGCTTACTCAGCCCTGTGCTGATTGAACGCATCCCTGGTATAATAACAAGGCAGTAAAGCTGTAGTTATTTGACTCTTTTGTTTATCGATACGCAGACCCGACGTTTTCTAGTTTGTAAAATATAAATAATAATTTCTATTATATTCCGCCGATAGTGTACTAGCCTTTTGAAGTTTATATTAATAAATGCTGAAGGAACAAGCATAAAACATCATTTGACATGAACAAATCAATTACTACTATGGACAAGCAGTAATTTTCTGTCACCTGACCATTTATAACCTCGACCGACTGGTTTACATATCAAATTATGTTTATTTATATTTTGGACCGCTCGAGCCAAAATTATTACAGACAAATCTATAAACCAGGGACTCAAATAGCTATATTGCTAAGAAAGAATAACCTGAACATGGATCGTGAACATCTTGGATGGAGTAACTGCAGTTATCCCCATGCGGTTTTCCCGTGACGCATGATGGCGACCGGACACTTGTAAACGACAGCTCTAGCTATTTTCAAATAGTGAATAAATATGAGAGCTACGATAAATGATACCCTGAATACGACATTGCCATAACAAATACCCTGTGCGGAATATGTACCACCAAACTGGAATTGATTTTTTCCTTTAAAAGTTTAATTCGTTAATTATATCGGATATGTTCATGACCAGTTTCATTTACTATTATCTATTACTTATACCATTTGTTGTTCTTCTGTGCCGCCAGTCCGTCCTAGGGTAATATGTAAAGCAGTGTCTCCGTCTTCGTCTTTTATATTTGGATCTGCTCCTACAGGGAAATAACATAAAGAGACATTTGAAACGCGATAAACTTTCGAACGCACAATTTTATCGCTCATCAATGACAATGTCAGTGAGTATGCGTTATTAATTTAGAAAACAACAGTTCTACATTAATGAACTAAATCTTAAGAGAAAGAAAGCATTATCTTCTTTGAATTTTCAGCTATGCAAAATGCTCTATCCATTTTAAGATACGGTATATCTCATTCTAATCTTAGAATAATATGGGGTTTTTTTCCATTAGGAATTTGAAGTTTCCTTTTATGCTGAGGTGGGTTGTTTTTATAGTTTACTTAATGTTTAGTTTAACAAAGCAAGTTCCAACTAACCATTTTCCAAGAGTAACTCTGTACACTGGTAGTACGCCTCGTGACAAGCTAGATGCAGAGCAGTGAGTCCACTTTTGTTCTGAATGTTTACTTTCGCTTTACCCTGTTTGAAGAAGTGTATATTTTCAGAAAGGTTTGATCGTGGCTATTCTACATAATGAAATAAAAGAGAGCACGTTTTAACGGTGTAAATCCTTACATTCAATTGACTAATCTATTAAAATTAAAGAAACCCAGTACATGTACTTCAATTTCTCAATGTCAATGAAGTTTCCTTCATTAACTTAATGAGAATTGTTATTGAGCTTTATTAAAAGCATGCAACATTATGTGACCTACCACTTCCAATAAGAGTTTAGCACACTCCACGTGGTTGTTTACTGCAGCTATATGAAGAGCCGCATACATGTCCACCCCTTGTTTCTGAACATTGACGATGCTGATGTCTCTCTTCAAAATGGCTTCTGTTGCACTGACAATTAGAAAATAAGATTTCATTTTATTATTCAATATGTAATTATTGATAACTATGATACATAAGAATTAAATAATTATAAGGTTAAAACATAAATGTAAGATGATTTCAGAAAAGAAATATACAAATAAGGTTAATAAAGACTACCGGTGTGCTGCCGTTATTCTAGTAGTATGGAAACCAATATTTGGTGATGAAATAACCCCGTACATGACATTTTCGCTATACAATGAAGATCTTGCCGTAAGTTATCAGTATGTATAGGACCCACCTCGCGTTTCCGGTGAAGCATGAAAATTGCAATGCGTTGAACCCCTTGGCGTTGGTTACAGTGAGGTCGATCTTGGCCGCCCTCATGAGGACAGCGACAGCGGCCTGGTATCCTTTAGCGATAGCGTCGTGAAGAGCTGTGTCTCCATCCTCGTCCTGAAGTACACATTTCCTGAAGATATGTGCACTGGAACCTCCATGTCTGTCTGTCTGTCAGTCTGTCTGTCAGTGTGTGTCTATCTGTCTGCCTGTATATATGTATGTATGTCTGGCTGTGTATTTGTCTGAGAGAGTGAGTGGGGGAGAGAAAGAGACAGAGAAAGAAAGAAAGACAAAAATGTAGCAGGGGGGAAAGGTTAAGGTTGACGACATATAATTTATTTTATTTTATGATGGTTTCTTTATTTGCATGGTTGCAGGGAGCTTCATTTATTAATTTACAACTGATTCTCATATCTTGTCATATACAGTAGACGCTCTCTATTCTGTACATCATTCATTCTGGTGACATATACATCACTTATACCCATGAAACGTTACTATGGATATTAGCAAACATTCAAACATATATGTGGTAAGCAAAGCTACCGCAAACTAAAAGTCTGGCATTGCAAGATTGAAACAATGCACAGAGAAGTACAATTTGGATGCATCGTACTATTTACAGAGATAATCCAACTGACATATATAACAGTGAATTGGCTACGTATTAGCTTTACTGAGCTGGGGCCAAGCTAACATGACTAATGATGGCTGACCCACAAATAGAGAGAGACAGAGAGAGAGAGAGAGAGAGAGGGAGAGAGAGAGAGGGGGAGAGAGAGAGATGAGGGGGGCGTATGTTTGTGTTCAATGGGCATGGAATGGATACATACATGGTAGTATAAATATGTTATTGTGTAACTTTGATGCCCAAATATTTCTCTTGCAAAATCAAGTGGCCAGAGAGTTGACGTTTCCACGTACCTTTGCATTGACGTTGCAGCCTCTTCTGATGATGTCCGGCATGACGTCAGCATTATTGGAGTAGGCGGCAAAGTGAAGCGGGGTTCTTTTCTGACAGTTACACACCTGGGCGTTCGCACCCTTGTCCAGCAGTAACTGAGCTATCTGCTGATGCTTCCTATCACGCGAGTGTTAAACAGATAACCATAGATATATTGGGTGGCAGAAGTCTTGATGTCCTAAAACTGAACATGACCATATTACTGACATGCTAGAAAGCGAGGGGGGAGAAGAGAGAGAGAGAGAGAGAGAGAGAGAGAGAGATAGGGACATACAGCAGACAGACTTAGAGAGACACAGACAGTCAGAGATAGAGCGAGGGTCAGATATAGAGCGAGGGGGAGGAGAGAGAGAGAGAGAGAGAGAGAGAGAGAGCACTGGGTCAATCCCTGATTATATAGGTCTTACCCAATGAGTGCTGCGTGCAAGGGTGTATGTCCCTTGTTGTCCGTGAGTTCGGTGTCTGCACCTTTCTCCAGAAGAACCTTCACGATGTCCATCTTACCCTCGTGGGCAGCCAGAATCAGTGCTGTCACTCCCTTGTGCTTCACGTTCATCTTTAAATACATGGATCAGAGGCTGTAGGATCATCTAACACGTTAACTAATGTGTAATATAGGTTCAACATCAAATACACAACTCAATAGTGTTGTAGTTCTGAAAATATCTCCGAGAACATGCTGGCTCCCGTTTCACGACGGTGTCCTAACTAGTTAGGAACACCTAACCCGAGTTATCACCTCCTAAAGTGTTTCCCGACCATGTCACAAGTCATATATCCCTTCTTAAATCGGCATCTAACTTAGGAGGTGATAAACTGGGCCATAACTAGGAGGTCCTGACTTTATTTAGGAGGCCGTCGTGAAACGGGGGCCTGGAGTATAGAATGCACAGGCTCATCTAGGTTGGGTGAAATAAAAGGTGAAGGAGAGAGAGAGGGGTGAGGGAGGGAGGGGAGAGAGAGAGAGAGAGAGAGAGAGAGCGAGAGAGAGAGAGAGTGAAAAATAGTGAGACACAGACCAGCCAGCGGTATGTAGATAGCCCTGGGAGGCATGCTATTAATGATTGAGACACGGGAACAAAAGGATGTGGGGAACCTACCACTTCAGGATTTTTGGTGACGATGGTCCTGACTAAGCTGGCGTCTCCCTGTCCCACAGCGTGGTACAGTACGTCTGGGTCGCCAGTGCTGACACCTGGCGTATCCTTCATTAGACGCGCCATCATCCTCAGTATATCTCCGTGTACATCTGAAAATGACTTCCCATGTCATGACCACTGTATAGCACGGGGTAAATTAACCTTCTACTGTTCAGAGCCAACCCAAAATGCACTGTGGAGTAGTTGGTTTCATTTTGACATTTAACCAGCAGTGATAGAAAATATGTCGATGTAATAATTATTACAACGACATAAAAAATAGATTCTCGTATTTATGTATATATTACCGCTGCCGGAAGTACTGGTACTCTCGGTGGCGTCCTCCAGCTCGGAAATTCTGCTCCCGGGGGCCGGGCTACAACACGCGGGGTGCAGGAGGTACGTCCTCTTGCCAAACGCCACCAGAAGGTCACCGTCATCATCTACCTTTTCCACCTTACCACACTTTCCCAGCACCTATGTGAAGAAAAGTATGTTTACCTTCCTTTGGTAAGGGTACATTGTTGCAGATGTAAAGGTAAATGTAAAATGTAAAAATAAATACTAACAAACAACAAAATCAATTATATAACGTATTTTGGGAATATTACCAATAATTACCACACAATATTATACATTCCTTACTTAGTATGAACGACTATTAATGATGATGGGTTATGTGAGACCCACCTGCTTCATGTTTGATTTCCATCCTCCGTGGTTATGTTGTAGAGACTTGACACTCTCCTCGTCACTGTCTATCTTCACTGTAACTCCTGCTGATACAGTTGGAACCTGGAGGCAACAAGAATATAGTCACCGTTGTAAGTGGTTTTCCTGGCTCCCGTTTCACGACGGCCTCCTAAAGTTAGGAGCTCGTAAGATGCCGATTTAAGAAGGGATATGACTTTTGACATGGTCCTGAAACACTTTAGGAGGTGATAACTCGGGTTAGGAGTTCCTAACTAGGACACCGTCGTGAAACGGGGGCCAGGTATACTAGGAGCGAATGCACCTCATTTCGGTAAGGACACACGGCACAACAGTATAGGATCCGATGGTACATGTAAATCTGACGTCAACACAGTATGGATACGGGATACAGGATACTGCACGGATATTTAATACATCTACTTAATCTTAACAATCCAAATACATTGTGCCATACCTTTTTCAAAGCCCCAGGAAAGAACCTGAATCTAAATCCTCCAAATTCAACCGTAGCATCGCCGCTAGGAGTGAACGCCTTGACCACACCTATCTTTCCAATACACTGAAAAGAGAGTAAACAAATTCACCTAAAGTCTGGATAGAGGACACATTATTATCAGTGTTTGTGGTTCTATATCTATTGACTACCTCTATGTAAAGTGTGTATGTACAATGAAATTTTCCAGTAAGTAGGGCATCTCGATCTTACATTGTTCATCCCTGACGTCCATCCGGAACGTTGCGACTGCATGGCCTTGAGGGAGGCCGCGGTGACGTGGATACAGACTTTGTCACCTTCCTGGATGACGTCGGGTTGACGTGACGTTGCCGCCTGGGCCCCGCTAGATTCATCTGTAATTACATATTTCAATCATGAATATGAATAGACCCCAAATACTGCAGTAGAAGAAGAAGAAGAAGAAGAAGAAGAAGAAGAAGAAGAAGAAGAAGAAGAAGAAAAAGAAGAAGAAGAAGAATATCGTGAGCTGACTGGATAACGAGTAAACATGTTGAGAATATTATTAATAGACAAATATTATCCGTTATGGCCTATGAGTTCACTTGTAACAGACCGGTCGATTAATACTATAATATAGTACCCCTTGAGGTAGCACAGACCTTAACTACATATAATTCCAAGCTCTAAACACATAGTTTTTATGTTGTCGATATATCCGAAGTTTCCACAAATCGTTATGCCCACCACCTTCGATAACTACAAAGGTATATTCCCGGTGGAATGTTAACTAAGCTAGGTGTACCGAAAGTACCTTCCTTGATCTACCGGAAGTACGGATGTTTCCAGCTGGACATACCCAGAAAAGGCAGATGGTCCTTATAGTAGTAGGTTCCTTGACTCTCTTCCGTGTACTTGACGTCCATCTTGCCCTGGTAGCCCACCCTGTGGTCACTCACTTGACCACTCGGCCACCTCACCTTCACCTTGTTCCGCGTAGACTGCGCATTGACGTTATTCGTCACACTGATAACTTCACCCACCTGTCCCGATCCACCTGAGGAATTCATTAACACTGTTAGACAACAATTGATTGATTAATGTGTAGGCTTAAAATCTAAAACTATGGCTTCTTGATCTGATTTCATCAAAGCAGTTCGTAATTCTAAATACGATAGGCTACCCTTTTAGGCAGTTTTTCTAATGTTACAGTATTCTTTGTATTGGGGTTTAAAGTAGCTATCTAGAATCTTTCACTAATATCACGACTTTTCAGTTTAGGGCAGGAGGAAACCCGCAACATCCGTAGCGCTGAATGTTACAGTAAATCTGCGAGCACCAGCTGGTACTGACAAGACCAAGGATGATAACTGCATTGCCACTCTACAGTCAGTGCAATCTATCAACATTGATGCCGGGCCCCCTGGACGAGATAACTATATGTAAGAAATATCTACCTGATACACATAATAGTGTACGTAGGTCTATGTATGATGTTATATAAAATAGGCCTACTATTTGGATACGCTACCGTCAACGTTCCCGCTGTCCCAGTCACTTCCTCTTTCAACCTTGGCGCCCGGAAATAAGCCCATGGCTCTGATCTTCAGGCTCGCAGACCTCTTCTTCACCTTAACACTGCCAGCAGAACACGAGAACGTAATGATACCGGTAACTGATATACATGTATATCTGTTGAATAGTTCTTATCTACTTATAAGTGAATTTACCATAGTATACAATAGTGATTCCATTGATGGCAGTGGCGTATTTCTTTATTGCATTGCTTATAAATTCAAAGAGAATTTATAAAGGAAAAGCTTAATGTGTGCCGATCTGCTTACCCTGTGGAGTCTTGTGAGTCAAATCTAATGAATTCGTGAGTCAAGTCGTGCTTGTCCATGACGTAGCACAAAGCGCAGAGATCGCACTTCTTACATTGTGCACATTTCCAACGCATCCCCGCAATGCCATTGGACTCGCATCCATCACACGTGATCTGGCTGTGCCGAACACCTACGACATAACACGGAGTGCATGGAACTGAGAGCTAAGAGCTAGGAACATTGTAGCATCATATGATGATGCATTCTTTTGAAATGCATGTCCAGTGTCTATACCTAAGCATACACGTGTACACCACTAGCCTTGGGCTTTACATATAAATTAATGGTCATAAATTGAACCAATAATTTCATTTAGTCTTTTCGTTTTGTTAGCATGATGACACGTGCAAGAAAACAATTACTTTCTCTAGCTTCTGTCTGTCTGCATTCATAGGTATGCTGTCTTGGTTGGGTCTGTTTTTATATTAATTTTATAATTATCGTATATCTTCAGAAGTTGTTTCTCAATTATATAGCGTACGAAACAGCATTCACGGATTCTATACATCGAGGATGACGATAGCTTTCTAGAACATCATTGCAACTTTTCATCAGCTCACAGAAATTCTGAAATTGTATGCATATACCAAAAGTGGTCTGTCCGGGACTTACCAACTGTCGCACTGTCGAAGATCCTGAGGTCATGTTTGCCAGATTTGCCAATACGGGTGAGGGTGCTCCCCCCATTGTCCCACAGAACACTGCAAGTTCCCTCCCCTCCCACGCTCACCACCGTCCCCAGATGACCTTCACCTCCGTCACGGTCGTCGCTCGACCAATCAGGTCCTCGCAGCACTCTCAGACCCACAGACATTACCAGGACTGGTTGTGTTAGTTATGCGCGTAACCTAATAATATAATGTATACAATATAATGTATAATATAGAAAACAAAATAAAATGCTCGCATTTTGTTGTTGTTTTTTTGTTCCACGAAATGAACGTGAAACAATGTCATAATTATTCATATATAATTATTTATTGAGACAGTAATTAATCAAGCTGATTATCTTGATCGGTGAAGTGAGTTTTGTAATCTATTTTCTGTATATTGTATAATAGTACATTTCTGCTATATAATTTCATTTGTTGAAGGTAAGCTGCATCTTATGTTATGTGTATTATATACGTAGGGCCAATAACATAATATTAATAACTATATAATATATGCGTAACTTTTAGTGCTGAGTATATCAGAGATGAGTGCAATGTATGTGTGTGTGTGTGTGTGTGTGTGTGTGTGTGTGTGTGTGTGTGTGTGTGTGTGTCTGTGTGTGTGTGTGTG
>JAUTBV010124639.1:0-12748 GCA_032361325.1 Lepetodrilus fucensis
TTTCAATCATGTCATCTTTGACACCAAAGCGGATATATTGTAAGTCAAACATATGTGTCATTTGTGGTTTTTCATTTTTATATAAAAATGTATTGTCATCAGCCTCAGGTGAGGTTGTGATACAAAAACATTTAAAAGATAAACTTTAATGCCTTGCGTAAACCGGCTACTGATTGGCTAAAGCTGCGTAGGTTTGACTACCCGTCAAGGTGAGGTCAAAGGGCAATCTGATGCAAAGTATAAAGCGGTTCCGTCAGATCTCAGCTGTGCTGAGATATGATTTTAATGAGATTGGTCTCATATCTGCGCGGTTTTCAGCAAATATTCTCAGATATTTCAGATCAGGGTATCGTTTCTCGAAGCTGTCGTATCTAATACAAGACCATAAGGACTTGTAACGATCTCTAACACATGATAGGGATTGTGCACTTACAAGAGCACTATAGTCTCATAGTGGATATGAGAGCTTTAAGAAACGATACCTAGATTATTTACTTTGTTTTGTGGCATATATGTGAAAGATTACAAGAGCATTATCATCCATGATTACTCCAAACTTTAGCTTTGTTTATCCCAAGTCGTTGCCGACTAGTTTTTACATATTTTCTTACTGCTGTTGATAAAGAGAAAATAGTGTGCATGCATCGGATTAGAAAAAAACTAACTTTTCTCACCTTTCATCAGTCATCATTTTCATCACCCCTTCATAACTGTTCCACCACATTGCATGTCTTTGGCCTGCTTTATAAGTTACAATATATCTCTGCTGTCATTCATTACCACATTAAGTAAACCAATTAGCTCTTAAGTTTCTATTAATTTATTTTCCAAAATGTTAATGATAAAGTCACCACAATTACGATATTAAACAAAATGAGTTGACCCAGTTAGCCCATGGCTACAGGGTATATGGATGAGTGGTATATTGGGGAAGTAAAGTTCTCCTTGATGTTGAGACTTCATTGTTGTTCGGTGTTTAATAGATTTCTGACTGGCTTTCAGGCGCGGTCTCTCATCGAGGAATACGACCTCCTAAGCGTCATCATCAAATCCTTCCTCAGGCCATACGAGAACAGGAGAAATAGTATGTATATAGCGCAAATATCCAGAATAACTGCTCAAATGCGCTTATTACCCCGTTCAACGGATCTGCGCACTCAAATTCCTTCTCAACTCACTGTATTACAGAGTTTCCGTTGTTAACAAATTTACTGTACCTGCTTTACTTTGTCCACATTTCTCATGTGTTCTACAATGAGAGGATGGGGTAGGTGGTAGCTCAGTTGCCCAGCATCAATGTTCGCGAAAGTTACATTTCTGACGCAATAATGATAGGATGTGCTGTCTGTAGAGTGGCAATGCAGTTACCATCCTTGGTTTGTCAGTACCTGCCGGTGATCGCAGGTTTAGTGCAGAATTCAGTACTACGGATGCTGTGGGTTTCCACCTGCATTAAACTGACAAGCTGTGATATAAGTGAAAGAATTTTGAAATCAGTTCTAAATCCCAATTATTATTAATTTGTTTTATTGTGTTTTTATTTTTTTATTTTAATATTAAAGTAATCTTATTATTATCAGTTTTGCTCTGTCAAGCTTACTCTGCTCAGATATCTACAATAAATTCAGTATATATGGCGATGTCAAGAAAATACATTTGTAGTTCCATAAATATTTTGTATAAAATATTATTTCCCAACTCTACCCCAATAAAGCATACACAAAGTTATAATTCCCTCTCCCTGCTCAACATGGATCAGTGTACACAAAATGTTCCTTCTCAACTCCCTGGGGAGTATACAACATTACCTGTAGTTCTGCAGCTGTTATTCATTGCGTCTTTCAGAGGATGGCAAACTCTGTTTCAACCGAAGTGATCGAAATCCAGAGTACAAGAGAGCTTGGTACATGCTGTATGATCTCAAGTAAGTCCGCTCCTGGAGATGAGGTGCATGTATTTTGTACAATGAATAATGCACATTATTACATTCTACTTCAATATTATTGGACAGTAAATGCTTTATTCTTCATCAATTTGGATATACATGTATTCTTATCTCAATGGTTTACAGTTGGCTAATTGTGTGGTTTTTTTGTGTGTGTGTGAAGTATCTAACAGAAATATTCTCTATTCTCAAATCTTGATATTCATGTACTTGTAGATATGCATTACTGTCTAAGCCTACCAGTCCAGAAGAATGGTCGAATGGCCTACGCACAAACTTTCTTCATGGAGTCAGTGCCTTATTGGAGCTGTTGAAAATTATGCAAGTAAGTAGTCTGTAGAGAGCTCATTCTAAAGTCAAGATTTTATTCACAAATCTCCCCATATAAACTGTAATACTAGGCGATTGTGAGACAACCTTATTAATCTGTCCTCTTTTGCCTCAGGGGATGGACTCGGCGACAAGACAGATCGGCCAGCATCTGGAGTTCGAGCCCGAGTGGGAGGGCGCGTTCAACCTGCAGGTGAAGCTAGAGGACGTCCTCAAACTATTCGCCAGCTGGAGTTCCGAAGATGTGAGTACGCTTCAGATGTCGGTCCATAACAATGATGTGAGCATGTATTTGCGGAAAATCCACACTCGAAAGCGTGCTCATAGCGCTTTATTGTTACCCCGGTCAGTGGATCAGTATGCTCACAGCGCAATTTATGTTATTGTCCCGGTAAATGGATCAGTGTGATCTAATTTATCCTTCTCAACACCTGGGGGAGTATGCAGCCCACACCGTCCTTAGTGACGCCAAAGGAACAAATCCTAGATATTTATCAGGTTCTCGATCTCCCATCCACGAACCAGTCGAGCTTATAACATGCTTCACTTTAATCTGAGCGGTCACCCATGCAATGCAGGTTGAGTTTTGTCTGCTGATGAAAATATTTTGTCTTTTGTGTATCCTGGCACAGAAATGTCATTGTCACCTGTCGGAAATAATCAGAAATCTAGCTATATCTTCTGTAATTTGTTCCCAGAAACACATCCTAACCATCGCCTACAAGGAGACCCTGGAAGCTCTGTATCAGTGTCGCGATTCCAGCAAGAGAGAGAAATGTGAAGGTAAGCAGTAGAAAATTGACCTGGCCCCAAGATTACGAGAATTACTCCATACTCAACTCATAATTTTGTTCATAAAATGTCACATGACGTCATAGCCTGAGAATGCTGTGAGTCAAGAGTTATGACGTCACATGACGGTTTATGAACAAAATTCTGAGTTGAGTATGGAGTCGTCACTCAGAAAGGTTTCGTAATCTCAGGGCCTGTTTTTACTGTTACTTGCTGCTACACTAATTCTGTCACAGTTTTGTGTTTCAAATCAGTTAAATACTCATAGCGCTATGTTATTACCCCCAGTCAATGGATCAGTGTGCTGTCATTTTTCCTTCTCAACTCCCTGGGAAGTGTACACCCCAAGGCAGCAGAAAGTTACCATTCACAAGTCCATGCTTTCCTTCCATTGCTCTGTTACAGTTGCTGGTTACACCACTAAGTGTGTCAAGTATGACGTGTCAACTCAACCAGTGTCTATACATCTACCACTGAGCAGGTTCCTAGCAGGTACGTTTGCCGACTTTCACTGATTAACCCTCTCCTTGCACTGCTATATAAGGCATCTCTGGTTGCCTCCAGTATGGAGAGAGCTGTGGATGGACATAGTTAGTGTTGGGACTGTTTTTCAATCCAGACTGGTTTCCGAGTTCCACGTGGGGTTCGAACTCTGGAAATTTGGTTTGTGTAGCATCCATCTCGCCTCCCACAACAACCTATAGCAACAGCACAACCTGGTTGATACAGTATACAGATGTCCAGATTTAAACATTTTTGAATATGCGAAATGTTCGTATTAAATTCAGTGAGTGAATGCATTTTTGTTTAGCATTACTTGCAGTATTATTTCATCAATTTTATTTATTTGTAATAAATTGATAACATTATTAATTTTATATATTGATTTTTAAATTTAATACATTAATACATTTAATGTATTATGATAAGTCACTTTTTTCCTCATCATTTTCAGCTCTACATTTACATCTTGGCAAATATGGACTAACATTTAATTCTCCTGAATTGGCTGCTAAGGTATGTCGACATGTCTTGTAGCTTTATTTATGTAATATACTAGTGAAAAAGAATCATTTCTTTAAACCCCAACGAAGAAAGTAAAGTGACTACATGCTATTCCTGATGATGGATGCTAGATAACCCAGTGTGTGTTATTACAGAAACGTCTGGAGCCAATTGAACTGATGGAGGCACCACTAAGAATCCAGGTGATGATTGCACAAACCCAGGCCAGTATGTGGAGGAGGAACGGCCTGTCTCTACTCAATCAAGTGAGTGATACCCTTGTAGGCTAAAATAAATAATAATAATAATAATAATAATAGTCCACTTACTACTACTACTACTACTACTACTACTACTACTACCAGTCTATAAAACTCCAGCAAATTCACTGCCAGCCATGAGGACTGGTAAGTCTGAGAAGTTACCCGTCCTCATGCATGCTGACCAGTGATTGATGATATACATCTTGAAAAACAAACAAAAAGTAACACGACATGTGGACATGCAAGGATAAAATATTACCAGTCCTTGCTGAAAACTACTACTACTACTACTACTGCTGCTGCTGCTGCTGCTGCTGCTGCTGCTGCTGCTGCTACTACTACTGCTACTACTACTACTACTTTGTACAATGATTTACTGTACAACCCTCTTTCTTCTCCAGATTTTCTTCTACCAAAATGTGAGGTGTCGAGAAGAAATGTATGACCGGGATATAGCAATGCTACAGGTAGGTCTAGCCGTCTTCCCTTGCAAGGTTACAGTAAGATTGCTCTGTTCTATATCGTTGCCTTTACATAATAATAGTAAGCCTTTTACAGAATAGTAAGCCTTTACTGAAAATGTCAATGTCATTATTCCTATATTTGTAGATTGGTGCGTCTTTGATGAATCCAGACGACTTTGTGATATCTCTGCTCAACAAGTTCAACCTACTGCACTGGGCTAGGTGAAATAATCTTCCATTTACAATTTTCTAGTAATCTTTGTATTTTTGGTATCTTCTCGAATGAAAATGTTGATATATCACCATAGACTTTAGACTTTAGATTGTAGCCGTCACGTATTGGTGAAATATTCACAAATTTATCATAGAAACCCATTTCTTTGACAAACCCTTATCTTTCTTCTTGCCCTAATGGAATCCTGGCAATAACTTCCAAATTTCTTTGTATATAGTCTTTGTATTATACATTAGGCCCCTATAATGCAATGTTATGTTATTTGTACTAGTTATAATATCTTAAAGTCAACCTATTTATTTCCAGACCTGAGTACGACGTGCCTGGAGGCCAGGAGGACTCAGTGCGACAGACTGTGATACTCGCCGAGGAGTTCCTCAACCTTCTCATTGTAGTCATTGGTGAGATAGCAGAAACACTTCCATGTTTAGCACTTTTCTTTAATTTTTACAAAAATAACATAGACTTTGTATATACAATGTAATGTTTCCATTATAGTATTTCAAAATGAAGATTTTGAGAACAACATTTGATTCATTTTATTTCAAAATTAACTTTCGTTTCGTATCTTAGCCAGTCATCGCACTTTGCACCTTTTGAATATTTGATACTAGCCATTTGTTCACTTTCTTGCAGAGGAGCGGTTCATGCCAGGGATAGGGGAGGTAACTCATCAGGATGTTGTGAAAAGGGAGATAATCCACCAGTTGTGTACAGCACCAATGGCTCACAGTGAACTAGTGAAAGCCCTGCCAGAAGACGTGAGTATTTAAACAGTAGTTATATCGTCATTCCCAACATTGCACACCACACATCGCGCACACACACCCTACTCTGGTCCCAGTCGCTGTTTATCGTCGATTTTGTTACAGCACAATAATGAGACTGGTGTGGAGGATGTCGTCAACGAGGTGGCGAACTTCAAGAAGCCGTGCACCACGGACAAGGGGAAGTACGAGCTGAGACAGGAGTTCTACGCATCCTATTGCCCGTACTTCTACCACTACACCAAGACTGACCAGTCGCAGGTACGTCCGATCACTCTCCAGAATAGGGCTGTCTTGTTCTTCTTGATTTCCTTTTGAATGCATTTGTTAGGTCTGTCTATAAATGATGGTGTATAATCTTGAATGTAGCTGAATATACTGATTTGAAGCTGAACATTTATTATATTTTTAAAATCTTTTTTTAATTTATTTTTTATTTTTTATGTTTTATTTTATTTTTTATTTATTTTTTTCCCACCAAAAGTCTATGAAATGATTCCAATCAAACTGGTTGCTTAGACCTGGTCATTCTAGTTAGTTATTTGTGTTTTCTTTTTCAGACTGAGGAAGCTTTGAGAAAACGCAAGAAACAACTGGATGAGGATCAGGGTAAGACCTGTAATCTAGTTTGGATGAAAATCTTTTTTTAATCTTACATGGAAAATAATAATAACGTAAATAAGAATATAAATGGATTTGTACCTTGGACATTGTGACAAAAGAGATCGTAATAGATGACAAAATTAATATGTTTAAAAAAAAAAAAGGAAGATATTTTCAACATGAAATGATCTCCCACGATGATGCGATGCAGTATGGGATTATCTCCCCTTCTGTCCTTGCATGTTATTGGCATATTTGGCCCCTAGATTATGGAACTTTCTGAGTACGATTTCATGCTTATGCTCAGATTTTATATGTAGATTTATGAACAAAACTAATTCAGCATGAAATCGGGGACTGATTTAACATTGTTTGCTTCAGCTCTGCCACCGCCAGAACCCCCGACACTAAACCCAGCGTTCCAGCCACTAGTCAACATCCTCCAGTGCGATGCCCTGCTGCATATAATGAACATCATCCTGAACAGAACTGCTGCTCAGAGGTCAAGGTCATGGTCAGAGTCGCAACTGGAGAGGGTGAGACATTAATAATAATATTCTAAATTTATTTATTTTTATTTAACTTTTAGAGCCACTTTCAAGATTCTTTCACTTGTCACGGCTTCTAGGTTTAGAGCAGAGGGGAGCCCACAACATATATAGCACTGAATGTTACAGTAATCCTGCAAGCACCCGCTGGTACTGACAACTCATAATAATAATTATTATTATAATAATAATAATTTATTTATTACAATAATAATACACACTAAACTCTGTATTAAATAATGCACTAAACTCTGTATTTCATCAGAATTCTAAACTGAATATATGTGTGTGTCTAAAAGTTTCATATATTTTGCATCTGAATACTTACTATATATCATCGCAAATGGGTGGAAGATTCCCGTAGTGATGTTAAACTCCATATTCACTCACTCACTTACTATATATAAATGTGTAAAACTTATTGGTGTTTCTGATGCCGTTATTTCAGGTTCTCTACATCATTGGATTGGCCCTCCATGAGCAAAAACATGCATTAAACACGAACAACGCCAGCTATGACTTCCTAGGCAAAGCTGTCAAAGGTATGTGACTAGACACTCCCAGATTGTTACACATGGCTCATATCAAGTAGCAGGTTTATTCAAATTCATACATTAACATCGGGTGTGATTATGGTCAGGAACATCCTCGAAAACCCAAGCCATTATGACTACACTAACCTCCGTCAAATACCCTCGGATCACTGTCTATATAGAACTCCGTTTTCAACACGCAACTGTTACGTGGGGGATACGTGCTCTAAATATAGAATCTAAATTGAGAATTAAGTGGAAGTTAATACTATATATAGATGCATTCTAATTTTCAGACGGCATGCTGTCTATACTACAGTCACTCGTAGGCAACCGGAATGTCAACCAAGACCCTGTCAAGGACCTGTTAACATGGGTCCTCAAGGTATTGTTTTCCTACAACTAATATTAGTGGATGCACACAAATAATTTCTAAAATGTCCGAAATTAACCTAGTGTTTGTGTTTGCCTGCACAGTGTGGTGGTAAAGTCAATATTTATCTTGATAATTTTTCATTGTTTTCTTTCTTTCCCCCCCCCCCCCCCCCTGCATTTATAGTTTATCAATATTATTTCCAGCAATTTGCGGAGATCTTTGCCAGGAAGGACCACTATATGGACATGGAGACCCTGGAGAACATCACGCTGGGCAAGGACCACAAGAGCGAGGCGGAGAAGAAGCGGAAGGCGGAGCGCGCGGCTAAGCGGAGAGCCCGAGTGATGGCGCAGATGTCCAAGATGCAGAGGAACTTCATCGCCGAGAACTCCGACCTCTTCGAGGACACCAGCACCGACTTGAAGGCTGCCAGTTCTGAAATGGATCTCAGGTTGGTTTGGGGGAGATTTAATGTAAGAAGAAAACTACAGTGACATTATTATTGTGCATATTATAAATGTTATATGTGCATATTATAAATATGCACATAACTCCAGCTGTCTGATATATTTAAATCGCTGTATTCTGCTATAGCAAGGATAGAACTTAACCTTTCAAAGCTACTAGCCCGAATAATGATTCAAATAACGTTCTACTATACTATACTAGTATATTTCACTGTATATATGCTTTTTTTTAATATTTTTTTTTTAAGTGGGGTTTAAAATCGCTTTCTAGAATCTTTCACTAATATCACGACTTGTCAGTTTAGGGCAGGAGGAAACCCACAACATCCGTAGCGCTGAATGTTGCAGTAAACCTGCGAGCATCGGCTGGTACTGACAAGACTAAGGATGATAAGTGCATTGCCACTCTACAGTCAGTGCTTCCTATCAATATCGTGTCAGAAATGTAACTTTCGCGAACATTGATGCCGGGCCCCCGGGACGGGATTTGAACCTGTAACGGGATTTGGCTCCGAAGTCCAACGTTCTACCATTTCGCTACATCCCGCCCCTAAAAGTTTCGTAATCTCGGGGCCAAGTGGATTGTGCACAAGGCCTTTATAAAATGTACGTCAACCTACCGCCGTAACACATTGTTTCTCATAGTGGATACAAGGAGCTGCTAGGTTGTCTGCCTACAAAACCAGGACGAACTTGTGGCGGTGATGCTAGACATGAATTCGCTGAAACTATAGAAGCGTTATTGTCTTCTAGTGACTGTCCAGGTAATACCAGTAGGCCTAACGATATAATAATATACTTCTATTATTATTGGTTAAAAGGACTCATACACTTTTTTTATTATTGGTCATATATACTATATAGAGCAATATTAGCAAGACTACGAACTTTCAGGCATGAACTGCCATGCAAACCCATCGAAATACGCCGTTGTACTTGACGGATGTAAACACATCGTTTGTTTTGAAAATGGCCATTCATGCATGACTTTTCATCATCATTATGACGTCACAATTGGATGGCGTCACATAGGAAGATTAGCACGTAACTTCACAATTGGATGAAGTCACATAGCAACGTTGCATTGTCATTTTAATGAGCTGTTCACCACTCAATCGTTATATAAACAAACCCCCAAAATTAGCAGAGTTATCGGTAGCAGGTCACTTGGAAGGAATCAATCACACTATGTAGTACAGGATCATCAGCTCTATAACTTTAATTGTGGTGTATGAGTCGCTTTCACAATGGATCATAACAAATGTAACACCCAACATGAATATGTAAATCATAAACGTTTAATCGTATTCCACGTATCTTTACTTTTTGTTTTTATATACTGTCTTGTTTTATAGTATCTTTATTTATCGTAGGTTATTAGTATACCTCACTAAGCTGATACTGGTTGGAGGCCTATTATCGCCCAGGACCTAGTATCGCCTATCCCCGCTGTAGCGCTTCCGTGTTTGTGATTGATTTGGATTATGGCATATTTATAATAAATAACACCTACTGATTACCAATAAATGATAATTGGAGAAATAATTGTTCTAGTTCAAAGGCCATAGTTATTTGATTAGATGGTTTACGGAATTTCTTACAAAATATAATTTGACATTTTTACCAGTCCGTCGGTAGAATTGCATCAATAGCTCGAATCCAATGTAATTATGACTTACTCTTGTTGATTAAGCTAGCTTGTAATCCGCTTCAAATAAATTATTACAACACTCTTCAAAACACGGCTGCCTAGTAGTTAACAACAGGTGCAAGCTCCGCCAACCGAACTAAAAAATACGTAAATTATCGAAGATATATCAAATTGTATTTCATCGGTAAAAATATAGTTAATGCTAAAAACAAAGCAATACGTAGTAAAACATTTGATGACCCATATTAGTTCCATGATGTATTTAGGGAAAACCACGTGCATGGTTTATTTTTGACAGATTGAAATGGAAATAAAAGTACTTTAAAATGATGTTGGCGCTTACAGTGTGTTCTACTGGTACTAATAGACTCTTTTCTTTTTACAATTTATTATATCATTAGTTTACGGACTAGACAGGGTCGGCGGAAAATAATAATACTAATTTCTATTTTAATTTTGTTTTCAAAATGGAAAAAATGGGGTTGGCGGATCCGTAAACCTTTTAATCAAATAACTATAGCCTAACACCAATTAGCTTCAAAACTAGCATAACAGTGAAAAGTACATATCGGGGCGTTGATCGCGTAACTAAACAATAAGTCGCTTGTTTATATTAATGTTCTTTCATATAAGATGTACAGAAATATCGCGCTATTAGTTTATCATTGAGATCGCTTCAAAATGTAAACAAATACATCATTAGGCAAAACAAACGGTGTTATTGTATAATAAGTGATTACACTTTTTACATCTAGGTATGCATTCGGTATGGTTTATATATTAGTAGATACCAATTTTAAATGAAATGATTTCACCAGAAGATTACGCACCACGTCCTGTTTTATGATGGCGATACTAGCTAGGTCCTGCCAGGCGCATAAAAAGGCCTATTGTCACCCTGTTTTTGTTGTTGCCGTGGATCGCGCTATAACCGAAGTAGCGCAGATAACGTTGAATATACCATAAGGTCACACTATAGCTATACGTGTGCCATAGCATAGTAAGTATAATGAAGTTGATATCCAGGCGATAATAGGCCCCCAACCAGTACTATAATAACAAAGTCATAAATATAACTGTGACACAGTAGCATCTCAATATGATGTAATAAAGAAGTAAACACGACTGTCATATTTCAGATCTTTCAGATACCTGTACATGCCAAAAGACTGCCGCTAAGACTGACGGAAGTACGGCCGACAAACAATGCGCGTAAGTATGGCTGCGTTTGATGTAAGGATAATTATGTCAAACAGTGCAAATAAGTAGACCAACAATTCATAACTGCTTATCTATACATTTAGGACAAGCACAGTAGGAACATAGCACCAGAACAGAACAGAACTTGTATTTCACTCAGGCCTAGAACCTCAGCGTATGAGGTACAAACATAATATCACAGGGCAATACTTTACTATAATATCATATAAATTATTCATATCCGAAAGGCAGACATAGCATATTCTATACGGAACTGGAGTCCACTATATACTGGTAATCAACAGGCCATTGGTTATCTCTATGGCATGTCCATAATATCTCTTTCATCTGCAACTATCATACTTGCAATTGTCCATTTTACAATCCTCCAGTTCGACAGCCGAGACCAGAATCATTGAGTACATTTCGCATGCATGAAATATATTTTCAAGGGATTCCACTAACTGATTAATAATAGGCACTTCATGGTAAATTTGGTCTCGTGATCCATTAACTTCATGGCACAGTGAATGCTAATGATTAAACATTCATTTCTTAACTAATGACAGTATCGTTGTCTTTCATTAAATGGACGTCATCAGTGTGATGCTGCGTTCAGCTGATAATTATACTATTATTCAACATGGTCTAGGATCTTAGTATCAATTGTAAACACACGATTTCTATCACGCTCATTGCCGCCAAATATAAGTATTTTAATTTTGTTTTCATAAATATTGAGCGTCGATGAGTTACATTATGAAGAAAATAGATCTAATATAGTTTGGCATTCGATGCTAACAGTACAGTGTCATCGGCATACATAAGTAGATATAAAACAACACCTACATCAAGCATGTTATGAAATGAATTACTCAAAGGTAAACCAGGACAATTATTGGTAGCCAGATAAGAATCAATATCGTTTACATATAGTGATACTAGTACAGGTGACAGGATTTATCCTTGCCTAACGCCTTTCAAACATGAGTGAAAATATGACTTATGCAAATTGTGTTAGAATGAGATTGTTGGAACACAATTATACATGTATGAGTAACTATACATCAATTACATCAACTATCTTCTGATCTTGGATTAGGTGTATATATCAGCTTATTCCTTGTAATCTTCCTTCTCATAGGGAGTACAAGGACCTCCTGGATTGTCTGGACAGATCAACCGCACACGATTGCAGTGATAGAACCAAGTACACCTATACTCGTACCATATCAAGTGCACGTGCTAATCTAAGTTGCACCACAGGTTAGACTTCATGTATAACACACCGGTTAAAATTACTTGCGCGTGAATTTGGGATGCAGTAACATCACAGGGGAGAACCGCATGAGGGTAACTGCAATTACCCGCATCCAATACTAGTATAGGGCTCAAATTGTCGATGTGAGTTTTCATGTTTAAAGAGTATTTTGTATATGTCGTCCATTTACGGAACCTGCAAGATATATATATATTTATGCTACTCACAAAAACATAAGACGTAAAGTAATTAATATATATGTTTAATGAATACATTTGGCATTTAAACAGGATAGTTGACACGAATGC
>JAUTBV010124650.1:0-12747 GCA_032361325.1 Lepetodrilus fucensis
AAATATATTTTATTTTATATATATATATATATATATATATATATATATATATATATAGAGAGAGAGAGAGAGAGAGAGAGAAAGAGAGAGAGAGATAGACTAAATTGTCGTTGATTAGGATTGGCACATTCTATTTTAGTGTAGATCAACGTAATTCCACCAAGGTAATTCGAATACTCAGATGCAAGAAGTCAAGATAGAGTCTGAAGAATAGTCAAAGATTATCCCCCAGCTGAGGCAACAAACAGACTCCATAGAGTCCCTCGTAGTGCACGTGCCGCCCTATGGGAGTTTATCTGTGTAATAATTCAACCCACTCACTATCGATTCAATAATGGACATTTCTACACGATTATATTAAACTTTGCGGACATTAAGGAAATGCCATCACAATTTAGTGATGGATGTATATCACTACCCAATTTGTATCCATCTTACATTGATAAGAGGAATGTCCATTGATACATTTGTTGTAACCATTTTTTTTCATAAACATATTTGTTGACCTATATAGTGGCCTAGCAAGGTTTTACCTGAAAGCATACACACTTGTTATGACTACACAGGTATTTTATACAACCAGTTACCTATTCCACATGTCTCACTAGTCTCACTAGTTATCAATAATTGATAATATTTATTAATATTCATTGATTATATATTAGTATATGATATTATATACGATATTATCACCAGTGGTCGTGAAATGTTATTTTGACCGTGTTCAATGAATAGAGTTATCCTCCTATAGGCAATTAATATTTTAGAGTAATTTATTACGGTTTTATTGGAACTGTAAACTGCAATTGAATTGTAACTACTACCCTACAGCGGTGAAAATATATTTGGAGATACAAAAGCGATAATATATATGCAAAGTGCATGTACTTTACATTCGGTCAAAAAACGACAACTTAATCTTTGATTTAAAACATCACTTTAATTTCCTGACTAATGATATATCCATGAGCAAGGTACCAGCACTATCATCCGATCTATTACTTCGTGCCAGGCACATCAGGTAAATATTTAGAGGACCTAGATCACGTGACTTGTTTCATCTTCTAATTGTTGACTTGCGAGGTTGTTTTCTGAACCCTGCATACACAATCTACATTTGGGCTGCCTTTGGGAAGCAAGACTTACTAGTGTATCGTTTTCTAGGCTGTTGACCCCCTATTTGTTTTCTTCTGAACCTTGTACACGCAGTCCCAAATGCCGCCTCCTACACCTGTATAATTAATGTTCAAACTGTGGAGATCCACTGGTGCTGTGTGGACGTGGTGAATCCCCCGGCATGTTGGGTAACAGTACATGGTCGTTATAGCGACCAGAGCAAGCCGGAAGTCCAACAGAGAAGAGCCGCTGTTTTCAGTCCGCTTCTAGAATACTTGGAGAGCCCTCAAACCTGATGAAAGGAACAACCCGCCCTTGGTGTTTACGTCATAATTATACCCACTGGAATAGTAGCGTGGTAGTCGTGGTTCAGATGACAAGATTAGGAATTATTGCAAGATATTACATATTTTAATACATACTGCTCACAAGAATGAAAGGATGCAGGTGTGCATGTCGTATTTGAGCATACTAACAATGTGTGTGTTCGGTGCGAATGATAAAACCGTTCATAAAAACAGGTAGATATAAATTAACTTTGATATCAACATGCTTCTTTTACGTTTCGTGGGACACCCTTCCCTCCTCTCTTAGCATCGATGCAAACACGGCATCTTGGTCGCGGTGACTTTTTAAGGTCATCATTTAGGTTATTTTACCTCAAAACCAACATCGTAGAAGTTTATCGGTGTCGGAGACATGTGCTACCCGTCACGGATTTTCTACAGGTATACCACTACTGAGCCCTATTCTTGGCGATATGGCACGGTATCCCGACTTCTATGACAAGATCTCACACGATTATCATTTGAGTCGAGAGTGAACATTGATTCATCACTGAACATCACATAGATCCGATCGCTGTTCACGACAGATAGGCTGAGGTATGGCCAGCAGTTATGGCTAATGTGACGTGGAGTCTCGGGGCTCGCAGAAAAACGGAATGCAAGTGGTTTGTACTGTTTGTCTGCCGACTCGGAATCTATGGCTCTTAAACGATTCTTCACTTTAGGGCCACGTATTCTTGAAAGCAATCAAATGGTTGACCAATTTAATCTTGAATTGTCCTCTATGCATAAATATATCACCGTCTCTGCACGGCTATCAATAGACGGAATGAATTGTCATCTTCATCTTCACCGCGCTCATTCATCCAATGTGCTAAGTTCCTCTGCACAAATGTCAAAGTCACTTTCAGCCAATCTCACTCACAAAGTACACTGTTTTCAACGTTCGCTTAATCAATGTGATTTAAGCTCGCACGCTTGAAAATTACAGAACTTATGACAAATTTCCTGGAGACGGCTTTCAGGTCGCACTGCCTGCAGCACTACTCGATATAGCATGGCATTCGATTTAACACGAATCACTGATAATTAGACGATGGCTAGTAACATTAATATGCTTTATTTTTCTCAGATTCAATCCATCTACTGGTCACTAATTTTGCCTTCTGGTTATTTCAATCGTAAAGTCAATATATTTCAATACATAATCACCTAATATTCTACATTTACATTCGGATTCATCATATTAGGATAAATCTATTTCTCAACACGATCGTCCAATACCATTAGGCACAGTCTGTTCACATGCAACACCCTCCCTCCTTTCTATCATCCGACACCACCCCCTGCTCACACACAACCACATACTTGCAAGCCAATAAAAAAGTGAAGAATGTAGAGACATCTTGAACCTGTAGTAGTTGTAGAGCGATAGAGCGATAACATTGCAGG
This sequence comes from Lepetodrilus fucensis, assembly GCA_032361325.1. NCBI lineage: Eukaryota > Metazoa > Mollusca > Gastropoda > Lepetellida > Lepetodrilidae > Lepetodrilus > Lepetodrilus fucensis. Next base: position 2,856 of record JAUTBV010124650.1, read on the forward strand.
ATTTGACTCTATCTCGCCGCCCAATCGCTCTACCGCGTACTGAATAGATTGATGGTGGACGGACGCCCCCACAGAACCACCGTATGCTGGAGAAGTCTATGCTGGATTAAATCTGGTTTATGAAGACATGCACATCAAACAACGTGCCAGATCGGCAAAATCGGATAACATTCAAATACATTCAATTCCAGTGTATTACATCATATCTGGTTTGACCTGTCTGATACACTCTGATGTCTGCTAACCATTCTCGTCTTCCGGTCCCCACGGAACCTGCGTGACGAAATCCAGCACTCTGATAAAAACCTTTTATAAAGCTATAATCATTGAGGAGATACAACGTTTTATGTCATTTGCGGAGATAATTTAATTTGGAGCATAGCCTTATGGAGGAGCGACAAGGACCGGGATCTCGCGGGGTAATGCTGAGCAACCCGTGGTGCCGTGTGAGAGGGAGCCCGGATGTGTTGACCGTGCAGTTATATTAGTGCTATTCCTCAACACCACTGTCCATTCAACCACCACCTGACACCATCCGATTAGCCCTCCACCATCCGACCCACTTCACCATCCACCATCCGACCCACTCCACCCTCCGACGGACTCCACCATCCGACCTCCTCCACCATCCGACCCCCTCATCTTCGCCCAGCCACACGCAGACACACATCCACACCATTAAAGAAATGGCATGCTAATTACTCACTTAGAAACATCAACAATTGATTGGATAATGCAATGACCAGCTTTTAAATCAGCAGCTGAAAGCAATGTGACATGCCTTTAATGTAAAGCGTCAAGACAGCTGTTTACGTCTTCCCATCTGAAAGCTCATCACTTTCCCCTCGACACTTCGGCAACATGAGCGCACCTGCAAACGTAGTCCCTACATCTCGTCACCGCGCCCCCAGATGAGTCTCTTCATGGAAACAATATTGACAATGCATTGCAAACATCTGTTGCTATCCACAAACACAATACAACACACATCTGATGTATCTAGATCTATATGTTGGTATTTCTGTGCCCGACAATCCTATTGTACTTCGCCCATGTTCTCACGGGACGTTCGTGTCTCACTTAAAGAAGCCATTGATATAAAGATATATTAAAGCATCAGTAATTCCATGCAATTTCTCAAAATATCATTATATAGTAGGGCAATAATTTACAATTTTTAACTACAAATGATTAATTTCTGAAAGTCTTATCTGGTATGATTATATCATGTATTATTGTCCACCAAATATTGCTAACAGGAAGTAGGCTACGTCTCTCGAGAAGTTGACTTATATTTTTTTCTACCAGATTAAACATTACAATAGACGCTTCCACTAACTTATGACTAAGATCAAACGGTAGTTACTAGGAGACTCAGAGCTCAACATGGTATATTCTACCATTGTGATGTCATCCCTAACCACTGAATTGTTTCATCACTCCCTGTAACGTTGTTACATTGCCACGCTGTCCAAAAAACAACTGCACAGCAGAGTTCTGTTTATCATCAGTCTGATCGAAATAACGCAAAATGCCAACCGCATTTCATATTGATGTTACTTATAATCAGCTGGTGTTGGCATGCTTCATATCAAAAGAGAAACTATATTACTGGAACCGTATTGGAACCTACATAAACTAATACGATAGCATATGCTACTGCTTCACCGGGTTCCTGAAACGTTTTAGATAAAATGTTCGAGGCGGAAGAGATATGGATCTGTAGTCAACAATGGTCTAGATCTTTAGCCCTTCTGAGACCACTTGAGCATAGCCACTCGAGCGAGGCCACTTGAGGGAATCCTCTTGACGGCTATGCCGTGATTGTATGGAGATGTGTTAACTATCAACACTCATGTACTTGTGGTAACCACTCGTCGGCATGATGAAGTTACATGTACTGGCAGTGGCTACTTCAGTAGACGTGCTGCCGTCTGATGTACGGCGTCAATGACGACGTCCTACATACATGCACATCCTCCACGGCTACCTGTCAGCGTGGTCGAGTACAAGGGCTGCACTTTCCCTGTCACATCCTGGTCGCTTTCTCTTGGAGTGAGAAGCTGATCAATCTCGGAGACAAAATCACAGAGAAAAATCATCCATCACTACGCGAATGTTAATACAGGAATCGATACAACGCCTTCATCGTAACAGTCGCTACTTATATTTAAAGCTACAATTCCCGGTTCATGGATAAAGAGCGCTGCAAAGAGGGGTCAACATTGGGGCGTACGTATTAGAAGTACCCTTTTAGGGAAGGATTACCTAAAGATGTGATTCTCTATCAAAATGGGACCATGTCAAATGAGCTCCGACAGCGCTATAATATATTGTAGATCTAACTCCCATTGATAAGTGATAAGTTAGATACAATTTGAAGACCATCGCCTCCACGTCTTTGCCGTATCAGTATGCATCGGCGTGTCTCATACATACATTAACCTGAGAGGACAACTTGTCCATCGATCAGAGGGTTCCAAATGACTCTATGACCAGTACGGATTGGACAGGCTACACCGGTCTCTGATAGCATCCCGCCTTATGTACACTGTTGGTTATCTGCCCATCGCCATTTACCCACCGGTAATTCGTTAAGGAGCTCACTTTGGAAAGGCAAATTGCCTTAGTGAAGCTCCGTTGCGAGGTGTGCTCTTGCGTGTAAGGAAGACTGAACGTGTAGGCTTAAGCGTAATGACGGATATCAATGCCTCGAAGCTGACTTTGTTAAGACAATGTAGTCTGAATGCATCATAGTTAAGAATTACGCACGCACTTTAGAAAAAAATCCTCAATAATATCCATGTAACTATAAATAATACATCAGCAAAAAAATACATTCTGAAAGCAAAAACCTGAGGTAAACATCTAAATTTAGAAATACTGGACAGAAAAAAAATAAGCCCAAATTTAAGCCTGGATCCTCGTTATCCAATAAGCCCGGACTCTAGTGTAAACAGTGGTGGTTATTAGACCAATAACGCGGGACGTGCAGTATCAACACAGAATTAAACAGCCAGTGACGGACTGGCCTGGCAGCAAGGCAGGCGGGCAGATCAGCGAGATTGAGATATGCTCGCAGACTTCCTATTGGAACCGCAGCCACGATAGGCGGCTTGATCAGCGTCAGTTCCTGACAGCGATACCGGATACTGATGACCGAGGAAACCAAAGTTAGTAAGTAGATTCCATATGAACAACCTTATAGACCAATGCATTCCATATCCACATGCATGAGTAAAGTAAAATAGTAAGCTAACACTCATAAGTAATATCAAGTTATTCATATGGCATTAGTAATTTTCATAATGACATTTGACATGTTATTGTATGTTTTATTGTATATATGCTCTACTAAATTGCAATGTTATTAAAGAAATATCTTATAGTGATATGAGGGTGTGTCTTTCATACGTGCATTCAGATAGTTTACGGGTATCAGTTGATATGAGCTAATCTTTTCATTTGATATAACGTTTAACCATTCCTTTTGATATATATATATATATTATAAAGGTTTAACAAACAAGAAGATACAGAGAATACTATAAAAAAAACATATATATATCGTAATGAGTAGGTTTGAAACGGGCTGAAATATAGAGAAAAGAATAAATTCGGTGGAGTAATTTTCAGCAATGGTTTCGTACAGCATTTCTTCAAGATAGGTTAAGACTAAGTTAGCATATAGTGGAGCGAATTTTGTATCAATTACTGTAACCTAAATTATACAACATATAACATTGGAATGTATTGTTTTCCCAAAACAATTTGGATAGATTTGAGAATGAAGCTATTTATCAAATCTTTCGCGAACCCAATCATGAGGAATACAGATACTATAGACCTGGTCTTTCTCTTACAAGTACCGGTATATACAATACATATACAATATTGTTAATACTGATGAAGGCATGTTTAACATGTTCATGGTCGTTATCCTGGTATGCGGGTGTGTCTTTCATATAATATTCAGTGAGGGTATGAAGTTGTTCCCTGATATACACGATACTTTAACGCTAATTGGACAGCTACTATGCTATAATTGCTGTATGGTCATCTCATAATTCATGTTTATTAAGGTTAACATGGTATACCTTTTATATTCTACATTCTGCTTACTAGTGGTTACATAATTATACATATACCGAGTATACATAGTGTACAAAACATGTACGGACATTCTATGTGTTAATGTACGGACTATTCTAGATGGGAATCTGGTATGTCGCACATGCTTATGCGATGGTATGCTTGTATGATTTATATTCGAAGTTGTATGCAAATGTATGTATATATGTCGTGCATGGATATTCGAGATGCTGAAGTTGAATATTCAATGACAATATTTTCACACGATCAAAGTATTTCCATATTTCTTTGGCAAACGTTGTAATTTGAAACACCTTGGCTACATTATCTGAGAACAAAGTGACACCGGCAGCACCATCTCATTAGTACTGGCTACTAGTATTTAACTCATAGCAGATTAACAGACAAACTTTGGCAAATTGGGTGCATAAACCTTCAGATAAATGGTATCAGTATCTTGTGACCCGAGAAGAATCTACATGCTGTATACTAACTAGCAGATACACTTATGAAACGATAAACTAACGTAAAACCAACTAGCGTCTCTGTTAATCTCGAATAAGATAATGACTGGCATAGTTGATATTTGATATACAGATGTAACAGTTTTGCAGGTATCCCCCGTCACGTTCAAAGCTATGTTCCAAGTACCCCCATGTTTCATACAAACCCCTGGTGGTAATTTGAATCTAGTTTCAGATTAGCAACACGGGTAAGCTGAAATTAGATTCAACTTTTCCTCATCAGTTTCAAACTATCGGTATCCCTTGCCAGCGATTTCCTGTTCAAACGACTACACTGTGTTAACCTAAACCTACACACTCGGTTAACCCGAAGTAATTATGTTCACATTAACATCTCACGTGATGTCATAACATTCTAGTTACAATATTATTAATACATACACCTAATATACAATAATTATATTTTAAACGAAGGAGTTAAATTCTAATTACGAATAACGTTTTATTTTATGAAGTTAAACCCAAATGTTCACTTAAATAATATAATAATAATAAACATATTTATAATGCGCCTAACCCATCGTTTTAAATGAAGAAACACGTACTTAATACTCGATGATTCTACGTCTTAAATACATATGCATAATACTAAACTGTAGACACGTGAGCTCTTGTATAGACACGATGGTCATTATACTTGTTCCCCCTTATTACATTAACAGAGTAATCTAAAATGAATATTAATATGTATTTCTTAAGCCTAGGGGGTAACCTGAAGTTCATATTTTCTCATGGGAATAGGTACCAAGATTTCTCTAACATTGGTGGGAACGGAAACTTAAACATTAATGGGTTACGTTCAACCTAGGTTCACACCAACCCCAGTGGTAGTCCAAACCTAGTTACTAATTACTCGGGTTCAATCTGAATTAGGGAGCGGAGGTACTAGCAGCTAGAAAAAAAACACGCGATTTAATTGACGTGATTAGAAGAATTATTAATTATCTTCCAATTGTGTTAATTACAATTCTAGTGTTAAAGAACGCTACGCATTTTCTGAGCTGTTTAAAGGCGAGATCTTCTACAACTCGTATAATGCACATAATGTAAGCAAATAACCAACGCGGTTTTGCAGAAGGATGAGAACTTGTTGAACTAGTCTATGAGGATCTGTGGAAAGAGTTGAGATACTGGGTGCTAGACTCCCTACTGTTCACCTGTACACATTGGATACATCTCCAGCATCCACTTTCTGCACCGCCATCTGCGCACAGACACGTATTGCAGAACTGAACTGAACTGACATATACATCAGTTACTTCCCGTGTACTAGTATATATGAACACACGGACGTCAAAGCACTTCTTCAAGTTAAATGAAAACAAGACAGATGCTAGGTATCAGTTCCAAAACTCAATCCATCCCCACAGTGGGCTGCAATGAGAGTGTCATATTTGACAAGAACATAGACGTAGAGGCCAATGTTTGCAACACGGGCAGATGTGTCTGCGTCCTGATAAGAACGATTGGTTTTATTATGAAAATCGAACAGAAGAGGAAGGTATTTTTATACTGTTCTACAGTCTCGCACAACAAATCAGAGCAAGGGTTAGTGTGACACAGCGGGAATAGTCACATCCCCTCGGAGACAAGTTACCGCGCATTAATTCCCAATTAAACAAGCCCGCTTGCTGTTAAAGACAGCACAAATCCAGTTCCACGTACTAGCTCTGGTCTACACAGCAGAGACTTGGTCCTAGTTACATCTGAGGTCTAATCACCAATTACAACCCAGTAAGAGTAATAAGAGGAGGAACTGAAGGCCTCATCCAGCAACCAGCAGCATGTACTTATGCCTTTGGTAACAGTTGTTTTGTCAGCTGGACTAATATCATTTATGATCAGCACCTCAGTCCCCAACACCTCCACGTAAGAAACGTCGTAACTCTAAAATATCTTAATTCTAACCTTAGCCAGAGACTAAACAACAGCTCAGATTGGAATTATAGATATTCTCGTACACACACTAGCGTTACATACTGACAAGACAGGATACGGGAAGAGGTGGTCTCCATACAGAAAGTGTGCATGCTGAGCCTATAGGCCTGGTAAGGGGTGGGTACAGCACGTAAACTAGTGCAAATGTGTTGATCTGCGCTTCGCGCATACATCACTATACCTGCAGTAGACTGTAGCCACAATAGCCATGACGTAATATGGTAACAATGGTTTTTATAAACTGGTTTTTAATTAATGCGCAGTTGGATGAGCTTGCCGCTTATCCTCGTAGTAGTCGTCATTATTAGGAGACTCCCTGTACCCGGAAGTCAGTTTCACAATGAGGCTCCCGCCATTACTTTCCAGCCCTATTCTCAAAACGTTCTTACGACTTCTGATCCTGAAAACAGTTCGTAGCCATACTATAAGAATCTTTTTTAGGCTAAGGCTTTCTTAAGAACGTTTCGAGAATAGGCCCGCAGGTCTCTAGCAGGAATATACAGTAGAAGCTGGTCTGTACGGAGGGAGGATATTGAAGGGGCTGGTCTCTATACAGGGAGTGTACATGAGGGTCTATATTGGGGTGGCTTGTCTATATACAAGGAATATACATTAGCCAAGAGCTAGGGGTCTATTCTTGAAGCATTCTCACGAACGTCTTGGCTTAAGAACAGATCTTAACGATTCTTATAATATGGCTACGAACTGTTCTTAAAGCTAAGAAGTTCGTAAGTACATTTCGAGAATAGGCCCCCTGGTTTCTATAGTAAACATAGATGTACAGGATGAGCTCGTCTCTACGGAGGGACTGCTCTCTGGTTGTCGTCAGATGCGGGCAGGTGGTAACTATCTAACACTGGCACTGCTTGTCGTTCTCAGTTCCCGACTTGTTCACTCGTACCCCACATTACAGCTGCCAGTACGGTCCATACCTTAATCTCAGTTGGAACAACCTATTCCAGCACCCGCCCTGTTTATTTACAGTGGCGTAGCAGAAAAAATTTGACTAATGCATATATTATACAGGGTTAAATGGGTATCAGTACACGCTGCTGTTTACATCGATTAGTTACATTGAGTGATGCCGCAATTCCGACGTGATAACTACCAGTTGTCATTGACATAACATGCTGTGTAGCAATTCCATGTCGGCAGACCATACAGACCTTACAGACCATACAGACCCTACCTCCCGGAATCCTATACAGCTAAGAGCACGGCTAGTAACCGCCATTATCTTGAAAACATCTATTGTCCAATTTGATATATTGTTTATTGCATTAGGTAATCTGTTCGGCATTATAATGAAATATAAAACTAGCATACGACTACTCCTACTCTTTGTTGTTTATTGTGACATAGAAGTTTATCTTATTACTAGTTCGATTCTTTACATATATTGTTTACCTTTATGTAAAATTTGTGTTCTATTCGTGCTACTCACGATATCATGTTTGCAATGCGTAATGCTATGTCAAAATATTAAATAAAAATCAATGTTATTTGCCAGAAATCGTCACGTATGGGTGAAAGATAACCGCTGTGACGTAAAGCAATAATTCACTCACTATTTGACAGAAAACAGAATATGATGTTTGATTTCAACCAGAACATGGCAATTGAATTGTATCGCATAAATACTAGTAAAGGATAATCAGCTTTCAGTATCAGTTGTCAACAGTCACATATCATTGTATTCCGGGATCCCGTTGCTCAGAACATATCTACAAATGATTGCAAGGTAAATGTTATGGACCCACAACAAATGTAAGTATGTTTGCATGAAATACTCTCATCCTTGCAATACTGCTAGTGCTGGACCATGCTCCACTAAACAACCATCATTTACGACTCTAGCGCTAGGAACCCTCTGTGTACCAAGGGCCAGCATCTCAAGTACTGTGGCTATCACAACGTTTCATGTTAGGAACTTACACTTGTAGTGGATGCCTAACATTTAACTACGACCAATTGTATCTATAAGGTATTCTGATCAACTTGGCCCAAGCAGATAACATCTATAATTGGATCATCTCAATGTCCTATTCCAGAAATAAATATAATATCAGAGCCCTGTGTTTAACAGAGAATGCCGATATTCTGTCGCAGGCATAACATACATTTTTGTCGAGTTCAAATTAGAATATCAATGTCATGTTCAAGCCATAATTTCAATACCCTCTTCAAGATGCAATGTGTCAATGTCCTCTTCAAGTTGCAAAGTGTCAATGTCTTTATTATAACAAAAAATAACGTACTGTTCTAGAAAGATTCCCACAACAAAATACCGATGCTCGTTTATTGGCCTTTCAACATTCAAAATCAACATAATCGTACGAACGTAAATCTATTAATTCGGAAACACCCTCAATTTGCTACAATTAAGGAGTTTTCTATATTGGGAATCATAACATATATGATGCTGCGTAATAAAGGACGTTAATTTGAGTTGGATTGATCAGGTTCCCCTGCTGTTTGGTATCTGGGGAGGGATGAAACACGCGAATTGGACCAACGCTGAACAGGTGCAGTTTAACTAGCTCAGGAAACGATAAAGAAGTTTTCAAAGCACGCGATGTAGTGTGTTACAGGTGGACTGACTTGAACGACTTCTACACCTCCACCTTCTCCAGGGCCAGCAGTGATAACCAGCAACCAATTTTATGCAACATTGTAATCATGTAATCAAATCGAACGTTCATCATTACACTATTATTAACAATTCTGTAATGTTAAATATAATGTTTCTTTTTCGGATGCCTCTCCTTACTTCAACCTGCTTCATAGATCATCATCGATATTACAGAATATTCACAGAACCACCAATTTTCGCAGTGGGAATAGATTACTATTACCACTTCATTCGCAAAGCAAAAACACTAATTTTATGTGGCATAATATCCCATGGGGAAAACGATGATAAAATTGACAACCGTTACGTAAGGAATAACTTTCAGTTAGTTTAAAAGTATTGGTTTGAAGATAAGGTTGTGAAAAGTAAGAAGGTTGGTAGCGATACAGCGACGTCACACTGATAGTGCTGGATTGATGTTGTGATAGGGTGGCCTCGCGTTAACTTCATGATTCACCGTACATTTAAATGTTTTTATTCAGTTAATTTAACCTAGCCATTTTCCTAGGAAGGAATAACAAGAAAACTTAATGGAGAGCAAAACAATTAAAATACCTCGCGTAATCGCGATGATACTCGAACAAACTTGAAAGAGATGAAAGAGCATTAAGTATAACATTCACACACATACACACACACACACACACACACACACACACACACACACACACACACACACACACACACAAACAAACACACACACACA
>JAUTBV010124661.1:0-12745 GCA_032361325.1 Lepetodrilus fucensis
CTGCATTGCCACTCTACAGTCAGTGCATCCTATCAATATCGCGTCAGAAAGGTAACTTTCGCGAACATTGATGCAGGACCTCCGGGGCGGGATTTGAACCTGGAACTTTTGGCTCCGAAGTCCAACGTTCTACCACTGCGCTACATCCCGCCCACGTACGAGTACCGTGTACTATATATACGTACATATTGTAACCTGTTGACTTCCAGGTCCTCCTCTAGCTCGTCACATTCCTTCATGAAGGCAAACTGTTCCTCTCGCTGTTCAGTCGTGTTTGCCCCTCGTTTCATCAGATTCTTAGCTACTTGTCTATAGAAAGAGAATTTACCTCTATGTTATATTCAACTATTTTTATATTCAAAGAACATTTTAAAAGTATTTTTTTTATCTACAAATTATTACATCACTTTCTTCACACTATATTACATTTTAGCATAGACTTATTACATTTTAGTATCTAAATTGTTTTGGATATGTAGGCTACACATTGTGATTGTATGGCGCTTATTTTAGGATATTGGAGTACGTATACTTCGTGACCATAAGCAAAACTCTACTGTATGTAATCATATCAGAATAAAACTCAAGTGCATAGCATATACTTGAACACATCATGCACACGTCTTAGTGATAGGCATATTGATCTTAATAATAGGCATGATAAAGGTCTACTTACAGGTGTAACTGGGCATTCTTTGCGTCACCTTTCTTCGCCAGTTCAGCCGTGTGTTTGACTGCAGCAAGGCCGACCACGGAGACATCGATATTCTGTATAAAAACACAATAAAAGTTAAGGTCCTTTCACAGCAGAGGCGAATTTCGCGGCGATAAACTCGGCAATATAACGCATACAATCACACTGATCAAGCGAAGAGAACGATTTAATTGTACCACTACGTTAATGTATAAAACAGATTTAGCCTACGTCATTTTCTGCTAAATTTAATGTACATGTATTCTAGTCGGCCATACCAAAACTGACGGACTAGAATGAGACCCCTTCGTGAAAGACATATACATATATCTGAACACCGTTTTGTATAACGGCTGTAGCGCTACGAGAATCGTTATAGTCCACGTTAAACAGGAGCTACGACTATCTATCACTACACTACGTACTGTCATTCTGTGGAGAGTCGTAAGTCTATGTTAACGTATATGAATTACGACTCTCGTAGCTACGTTACGATCGTTCTACAGAACGGGATCCTGGTGCACATGGAACAGGAAGTTCAGATAAATAGTTTGTACTGATGCCGTGAAGACCTCTGTTAAGTCAGACACGATGCATACCTCTTCCATGACAGTTCTCTCCTTGGTGGCCGTGTGACTGTTACACATTACTCTCAGACACCGCATCCCGTTCTTACGCGTGTACGTGATTTGGACCTGAAACAACGAGAATACATATTAGAACCACGGAACCACCAACAAGCTGGGATTCCGCTAGATAGTCTCTCTTAGCCGACTCTCAGCCGACCAGTAAGTGAATGCGAAGCGGGGGAACAACAACTACCTTCTGTTAAAGTATTCTGTTACCGGGGCTCAACGCTCACAGCAATAAAAAAGGTATTGTGAGGACATCCAGGGTAAAGATAGTCTTGCCAGGATCTTTTTAGGATTTTATTAGGATCCTGGAACAGGACATCCTTTGTACCTGCGCTGAGATACCGCTCTCCGGGAGGAGACGATCCAGCTTCTTCCGGAAGTGTTTTTGACGCTAACGAGCACAGTTCCTACCTGGAATGGAATCTCCTCTCTGTCTGGTTTCTTGGACGAGTCCTTCATCTTGAACCTGAAGGTCAGATCAGTGTCCTTCAGAGCATTCCCTACCTCCTTAACCAGACGCTTGCAGTCCTGGGGGGAAACCAGGCGGTTAGTGATTAACAATAATTATAATATACATGTACTAATATTAATTATGATAAAAAGATAAATTCCCTTTTTTATTTCCTTGTATGGTAATATCAACGTACAGTAGTCTACTACATATAAGACGTTCTAATTGAATTGAATTGAACTACCTCTTAGTGCTACGATCGTTCTGTGGAACAGGATGTAGGCCTACATGTATATCCAGTCTTAAAATCAATGTCTACCTTGGGATAGTCGGCCTCAACGAACACCATGGATGGATCCAGGAGAAAGGTGACGTCCACCGATGAAGCCACGATGGCATTCTGTGCAATAAGACGCAGCTGTCGGACGATCTCCAGCGGGTTGAGGACGTTCACGGAACCACCCGAAGCCGTAGCGCATGCGCTGACGTGTTGTAAGCCGGTGGATTCCCCAGCTACCGCCATGATGTTAATGACGATGTTCTTGGATCTGGCGTATTCACCGATCTGGAAAATATAGACCACAGTTTTAGATGTCTCCCTCTTCAAAACCCATCATTCGTTGTCTGTCTGTCTTTCTCCTCTCCTCTCCTCCCTCCCTCTCTCTCTCCCTCTCTCTCTCTCTCTCTCCCTCTCTCTCTCTCTCTCTCTCTCTCTCTCACACATACACACACTCTCTCTCAATGATAATATACATGTATTATGAATCCAGAAAGCGAAGCGTTGACACATTGTAATATCAACCAAATACCTATATGAAGTACACAAAGAGAATGTATGCAAATTCCAGCCACGGAAACTATAGCACGTTGTGTACCGTCTTGTAGAATTCAGGATCCTTTGGTAAGGAGCCAATGCCAACATTGGGGGCCCCGTCCGTACACAGAACTATCTCTGACGATGGGACGTCGCTGACCATTCCGGCACACACGGTCAGGGCGGGACCCAAGGCCGTGGACCCAGTTGTATGCAGGTCTTCCACTTTTTGTTGTAAAGCACTGAAATCCAAAGTTTATTATAACACTTTCATGTAAATATACAGATAAATGGTCATAGTGAAGTGTTGAACAATTTAACAAATGGCGCAGCATTGCCATCAAATTGATCAATATTAATAGTACAATTAAAGAACTAATTATTCGTTGTAAAATTGATATAAATTTAGCTATGTAATGATATCATTTGATCTTAAATTCATATCAGGCCTGCTTATATAGTGTAGTTGGTAGCGAGCGTTGCTCGCATCCAGGCGGCCCGGGTTCGCATCCCAGGATAGACATTTACTATTTCTAGCTACTAGTTTCCTAATTTGTCAATATTCTAAAAAATATAATCAGTTTAAATAACAATCCGTACAATAAGATCCATATATTAGAACTTAGAGAACAGGCTCCACCCTTGATGTTATTCATACATAGGGACAGTGGGAACTAGCATTAAAATGGTAAAGGCGTGGGAAAGAAACAGAAATATCGTAAGAACGTTTCGAGAATAGGGTATCGAATCCCAGCATCGACATGGTCCTATAGCGAGTATAAGTGAGTCAGCTATATATTTAGAAGTTCGAAGAATATCCCATAAATCTACAACTTCCGGTGTTTGTCTGTCCATGCGCACATGGAGCTAGCAGCTATACTTACTTGTACGATTCTTCCAGAGTTTTAAGATGGAATTTCTTTGACAGTTTCTTCCCTTGGTCGAGTAGTGAACTTAATTCGCCAACAAACGTTTTCTGAAGGAAAGATTGGCTGATGTTGATGTCCGTTTCATTCTGGTAACCGTCACCGATGACCGTGACTGACGATCCGAAGACGACCAGCATTATCCGTTTGTCCGGCTGTTCAAGTTTTAACTGTTCTAGTTGCCTAAATATAACATTATGACAAATGTAATGAAGCGTCATTGGAACTCTAAAATGTTAATACTTATTTAACAAAGTAGATGTTGTTTTTAAGTGTTTAATATTATTTAAATTAATTTAATTTTAAAATAATATATTACAAATACAAGGTTGGAAATATGAGATTTCTGATTTTGCGGTCGGACGGGTTGTACTTTAAAATTATTAGTTATATATTTCGAAGTTTCAATGGTGGTATACGGTATCGTGGCGTTCCGCAATGATTCCATAATATTATTTTCTGAGTGGTAATATGATTACGACACTAATAATGTTATATTCAAGAATAAACGACGGCTTCCGGTATCAGCAGTACACTCGCCTCCTAACCGCTTCCTTGATACAATGCAATCTGGACGAGGTTTCAAATTCTTCGCCACTCCTGGCGTGTTTCCATGCAGCTGAAAAATTATGCAAATAAAAATATATGTTTACAACAGTATACTGTAGCCTAGATGATGACCATATACATTAGGCGTTACCCGTAATAGTATTCAAAACGTTAATTTAAAGGCATAGGCTACACTCACGGCTTGTTGAATATGAAAATATTGAAAACCAATCTGGTTAATCCACGGCAGGTGTACTATACCTTGTAGCTTTGGTATCTCTGCCGCTACGCACATGGATCCACTAATGTCCATGCAGTATACCATTATTCCCGGAGTGGACTTCTTCTTTGCTGGTTCCGCTTCTCCACTCCCTTCCGCTTCCGCTTCCGCCTCCGTCTCCGTAGCGGGACTCAGCATGTAGTCAAACTGGGTCTGCTTGGGAATCTCTTCCTGTGTGACGTCTAGACCCAGGTTCACCTTGCCGCAATACTCGCTAAAGGAAACAATGGAGACAAGTACACGTGTAATAGTGGAGAAATATGTGTGTCCGTCGATGATGGAAGACGCATAAAGAAAATATTCAAACAAATGACACAGTTTGGTACCTTTCTACCTACAGATCATTGAATTTGACTTTGTTCCTACACGTGACCTTGATAATCTAGATTGGAAACTAAACAAATGCCGCGATCGGAGAAGATTTTTACTTACAAACGCAAGTGGCAATGCCATTAGAAATTAGAACATAAACACGGATTGCAACACATTATGCCACATTAACCCTCTCCCTGCTGGATTATGTATAGGCACTGCTCTTTAGAGCATGGCTGGTTGCCTCCAGCAGGGAGAGGTTTAAAACAGATGCAGTTTGTTGTAGCCAACTGTGTCAATTTGCATTGAATCTTAACAGAAGAAGAAGAAGAGAATAAGAAAAAGAAAGAAAAAAGAAGAAGAAGAAGGAGGAGGAGGAGGGGGAGGAGGAGGGGGGGGGAGGAGGAGGAGAAATCAAGAAAGAACTAGAAGTAGAAAAGGGAAGTCTAATAAACCCACCACGTCCACTTCTTGGTCTCACCGTCTTCCTCTAGTCTCGACGTCAGACACAGCACCGCGTCACAGCCCTTACAGCGAACAGGATCTCCGGTCACCAGACTGGGCTCGTCACCTAAAGGCCCCAGAGGGATGTGAACCACGTTGCCGTCCATCTTCCGTGCTTTGACTGGTTTGGAGGCTCCGCGACTTTGTCGTGGCGGCAGTGGAGGAGGTTCATCAAATATATTACCCTGCATTTGTGCTTGTACTTGTGCCTGCGGGGATTTACGTTTGCTGAATACTTGCTTGATGTTTGAGAAGATGCCTTTCTTCATGGGACCTGATGGAAATCAGATGGTGAATCAGAGTGGAGAGTTACCATGTCAATGTGAAAGCGGTGTTGGTTACATATGAACTACGTTTATTGTCTGATGTCTGTCACAAATATTGGATACCCGCCTCATGATACACACACACACACACACACACACACACACACACACACACACAAGGATGTCCAGTATTAGTGACAGCAACCTGTGCTTCTATCTCTCTCATCCCCTGCTGAAGGCCTTCCATTCAACCATCATCGCGTTTTTTCTGTATGATTTCTGTCGTCTGACTGTCTCTTTAATTCTGTCTGTCTTTCTATCTATGACCTTTATATATTTCTACCTTCTTCTCTCTCTCTCTATTTTTTTCTCTCTCTCTCTTTCTCTCTCTCACTCTCTCTTTCTCCATCCCAATATCAATAATAAAAAAACATCATTCTCATCATTATTAGAACAGCTGAAAGATGCTGCAGAGTTCGTACCCTCTATAGTATCTGTCAACACTTACCAGCCGGTGGTGGCGCGGAACACAAGTTAGGTTCATGTGCTGTAATTCCAGCAGATGCCAACTTCTTCTTCTTCTTCTTCTTGGATTTGTCCATGGCGGGCAGCCCTTTAACGTGGATCATCTTCCGGTACGAGTCCTCTATAGTTGGGTCGTAGCTCTCCACGAATGTGTCCTGAGTAAGACGGATTGTCAAGGAAGACTTCCCCACGCCTCCAGCTCCTAACGTCACTAACTGAAATCAGAATGCTCCTAACGTCACTAACTGAAACCAGAATGCCCAGAATCATAACGTAACTAACTGAAGTCAGAATGCTTACGTCACTAACTGAAACCATAATGCCCAGAATCATAATGTAACTAACTGAAGTCAGATTGCTCCTCTAACTGAAACCAGAATGCCCAGAATCATAATGTAACTAACTGAAGTCAGAATGTTCCTAACGTCACTAACTGAAATCAGAATAGTCCTAACGTCACTGAAATGAGAAGAAAACGAAGCATATCCATGTATAATACTATTAATAGGCCTACGTCAATGCACATACTGGCACATAGATCAGCAAAGATCTAGTCATCAGGACACTTTAAAGGATTGACTTTATACTTTGGGCTAGATCATAGATGACCAATATTAGCACAGATTAAGAAACCTAAACCCTTGTTTACCTTGTATTCAATGCTGGTGCGAGGAATCATTCGAACCAGAGCATCAATGGCGTCCTTCACGTTCGCGCCAGTTTTTGCTGAAGTCTCCAGGAACGGAACTCCGTGCTTCTTTCCGAGTTCCTCCCCTTCTGTCAAGGTCACGGTGCGTTCTGCTTCAAGGTCACTCTTGTTGCCACACAACACCTGTCGTTGGAGTGTGACATGCATTATAAAGTAAACATCACGGGTTTAGTTGGCATGTTCACTCTACAAAGGGAGAATGCTTTACCAACTATAGCGCTGTGAGCATATCTTGGTGCACGAAAGAACTAGTCTTGCGCTATATAAATCTACTTATTTTTCGATCATCATCATCATCATCATCATCACTATTATTATCATCATTAATATTATTATTATTATTTCGCGTTGGTTCCTCATGATGCTAAGCTAACGTACAGCTGGTGTAGAATCCTCTTCTTTGACTGTCTTCAGGAAATCAAACATGACCGCCGCCTGCCGAAAGGACTCTGTGTTCGTGATGTCATACACGATGATGAACCCCTGCCCGGACCGGATGTACTGATCGCGCATAGCCGAGTACTCTTCCTGTCCCGCCGTGTCCAGAATGTCCAGCATGCACGTCTATAGAAATCAATATCACAATTTAATTTAGATGGATTGTAAATTTTTGCCAATTTGTATTCCACCATTAATATTTAATATACAATACGTTTGATCAAGATATATACCTCTTCTCTCCATTCAGCCCCCTCCCCCCCCCCCCCTCCTCTCTTCTCCCTCACTCTCCCTTTCCCTCTCTCATAAAATTATTGATCATCATCATCATAACGCGCGGTCTACGGTACCGTTGCAATGCATTTGCATGTTTTCCCCATCCCTAGTTTGAAAAGCCGTGATATTACTGAAATAATCTATAAATCGGCTCTAAATTTCAATAAAATAAAAATTAAAATAAAAAATTAAAATCATCATTATCAGAACAGAGATGATCCAGAGTTCTCACCCCTTCCTCGTCGTTCTTCTTATCTGCTTCTTCATCGGACTCGGAGTCATCCTTGATTACTTCCTCGTCGGAATCGCCGACGTAGACGAACTTGCTGCCGAAGAACATGGCTGAAGGTAGCTGATCATAAAGAAGTAGATATGGAATAATGCATTTGGCATGATCGGGCTCGGCTAGTAGTGCGATGGTGTGTTATTGTACAGATTACAACTGAAAATTAAGACCTTGCGGTGACAAGATATACGTGTGGATTCCAGTATGTAAAACCCAAGTATGTAAGTAATTTCATCTGGCCTAATAAAAATAAATTAAAAAAACCCAATTTAATAATTAAACAAGTATATATTTATCGTTTACTACTTCCGTTGCACGACGCTCTTGTAGTGCTACAATAGTTGTAACTGGGCTCCGGCCACAATAGAAAGCGTTGACGTTACAATAGTTGTAGCCTACAAGAGCGTCGTGCAACAGGCACCCGAGCAATTGGCCGCTGTTCTGTTATGCGCTTCATTAGCAACAGTACACACAACATAAGTAGACTACTGTCAACCATACTTCATGTATACGACACCAAATCTACCAGATAGCAGCCGAGGCTATCATATACCATTAACTTTTGCTGCCACGTCAATACTTCAGGAATGTGTTGAGATCATCGCCGCTGGCGATTGGTTAGCGCCGACTGGACATCTGTCTCAACAGTCGCACTTAGCGCAAATGGAACAGAGAACCAGTCAATTGGACATTGAATGACGTCTTCAAATGTCTCATATGTATCTTACAATAACTCGCAGGCGTTCTTAAGATTACCTGTCTGCACTTAAAATTGATATTCAACAATCAGCGATGGAAACAATAGTCAAAGGTCTCTTCATTTACGGTAGCTCACGTGGGTGCTTAGCCTTATATTCTGGGGATATTAGTTATTTAACTCCCGTTGGACGAATCCGTTAATAAAATCCACGGGCGCGTGTTTATGAATAATAATTCCTGTACTATTTTGGAATATATAATTATAAAATATTATCTTTGGTGTTTTTATCGAGATTCTTTTGTCTTTGATGCATTTGTATTGAGGCGGTGGCACACCAAATGAAAGCAACTAACAAACGATAGTCCTTGAGGGCAACGCTTTTTCCGATAACTGATTTCCATAGATGTTGGTTGTGGACGTTGTATATTGTGTAATATGGAAAACTCAAATTATAAACATCATATTCTTCCTATGTAAACGTATGGTACTGTTTCGTCGTTGTTGTTTTTTTCTTGTTTTTTTATTTTTTTTGTGTTTTTTTTTGCGGTTCGTTTTTTTTACTTCAAAGGAGCATTTTAGACCATGTACTCGCGATATCAACTTGCAGATTCCATATTGCATCAACCTACCACGAGTTCATATTTCCGTCAAAATATGAAGCACAATTTCAGTAGAGCGTGATACTAACTTTTTGACTTGAGTTCAATATGAATCCCAATGTAATAAACATAATCCAATGAATAAGTATTCATCTACTGTACTGTAATTGTTTCAAATATAGTCTACTACGTCCACGCCTCACATACCAATATGCCGGATGCTAAACTTTAAGAACGTCATTAAAAAATGAGTTGCATGGTTACTTAACCCTTTCCATGCTGAAGGCAGCCGGATATGCCCTAAAGAGCAGTGACTTTGCCTAATCCAGCATGGAGAGGGTTATTGAAACATTTGCGTATTGTCCTTCATGTTTTACACTTTACTGGGACTTGATCTTCGCAAATATAACCACGAACCAGAGCTAGCGTTGCTAATTGGTGCAGAATAATATGTTTAAGCATCAGTACGGATGCCAGTCAGCAAAATAAATGCCTTTGGGCACAGACGTTAATGGTTCTGGTTTCAGTAACCCATTCAGCTACGGGCGACTGTATATTCGTACAGTCTATTAATATACAATAATGGATCTGACCAATACCAGGGGTGCGGTTACTTAAACTGGTTCTGATCTCGGCCGTCGATAAATATGATATAGCAACCTCCGTCATTAACCAACCTAGCATCAACTTCTGGCTATAAAATGTCACGAACCATTCAATAACGCGAGCTTGGTACACTAAGAAACTTGACCTAGATTTGATCCTGCCGTTCATCACAAACAAAATTATTGTGTTAAATCAGGCGCGATGACAACGAAGTGAGCCGCCAGTAAGGGGGAAGTAACTCTCGAATGTCTGTGGTACCATTCTCGGTTACCAATTTGGAACAAGCCAATCTCATCACGACCCTGATGCATGAAGTCGCTTGGAGTAAGAACACAATAATCTCTTGTGTAATTAGACCAGAGTGTAATTAGACCAGAGTATGTTTGTTATGTCCCTAAGCATAATCCTGAAATGTCAGGTAATCCTAATTAATGAATGTCATGTAATCCGTGTTGAAAATAAAACTAGACAATGATCAGCATAAGTCTATATGTCTTCTTGTACTGATGACTATAGTTTGTTAATGTGGTAATTAAGATCATATTTTCATAGGTTAAAAGATATGTGTTGTTAACAACCTAAAGAAGCAACATTTGTTCTGACATAGTTCCACCTATGCATTGACACTTACGTTAGTTTTAAGTGCGAATTCCCTCCCAATGTCGTGTTCACAATGCCATGGCTGTTATCTGAGATAAGTATGAAGTCAGCCCATCCTTAAAACTTAACTACATAATTATGTTTGTATGTATACCACATTACTGCTGTCATTGAAAATCCAGCGCCATATGAAGTTTTTGTATATGTATATTTTTTTTCATTTTTTACTTAGTAAGTAATACTATTATTTACACGTAGAATGCTATGCCACATTGTTTCTTTAAATATGTATCCTCGCATGCAAATGTGATCTTGCCACTTTAAGAGTGACGGATCGTAGACATATTAATCAGACTTACAAGGATATATGCCCTTGTTACCATGGTAAAGGGTAGTAATGATTTGTGGCATTACGTATGTTCTCGGAGGCTTGCAATCATAACACTCACTACACCAGCTGTACACGGGCAATACAAAAGGGAACAAAACTTTTAATTAAATCAAAGCAACCCGGGTGCGATCTCCGTATTATTATTAACCGTTGTCGTAAAGTCGCCTCTAAGCGCCATGTCTGTGACATGCATCTTATAAATACTGCATAACTTTAATCATCAGTGAATGTAAACTAATCATTGAGGCGGCTTTTGACTTCTCGCCAAACGTCATCAAAACGTACTGGACGGAAGTAACCTAGTTCATAGTTAATTAATATAGCAGTTGGAAGGTAGTCAAAATACATATAGGAATGCAAAGAAAGGATCGCAAAGAAAGGTAACGGACAGTATGGAGGAAGTATATTAAATAAAAGTGTCTGCAAGGATGTGGGCTTATGATATATAGAAAATGGTTTCACTGGCATAGCGGCGCTGTTTAACAGGTGGAAATCTGTATGTGAATAAGTATGTGGAACACCAACGAACAAATATGAACATATGTAACTATCTAAACAAGGATGTATGTTTACAGCAGATGCTTTCAATGTCATTGTGACAGTTTAAATCCAGGCGGAAGCCTGCGATCATCAGACAGACAGACAGAAACAGTTATTAGCACAAGCCATTACAATGGCCTCTGGCCATACACAGTAATATGACGAGGATGGATATATAGGCCTATATTGTTACATATTTCTAAGCTGAAATCCTTCATAGATATATCTAGCTAATTGTTTAATACACTTCAAGGAAATAAAGTTATAGAAATATGGATGTTCATAATAATATTTAGAAATATACTTTATCCTTAGAGCTGAATAAAATGGACAAACTAGAATGAAGTGGTACTCGTCTTCAACATCGTGCAAGTCACAAAACAAACAAGATCATCCTGTTATGGTTTCAATGAACTAGCAGATACCGATGAAGCAATGCCATGGTTATAGCATTGTCATTGCATATACATGAATCTTGCTATCATCTCTCATGATCAGCTATAGCGGTGGCAAAAGTAACGTGTGCAAGCATTGACCGATGCAAGGTCTCCAGAGTCTGATTTTGAACTTAGGACCTTTGGCTCCAAAGTTCTGCGATCTTGAACTGTTCTATCGCACCATCCATCCCCCCTCTGAGGAATTTAAACCGCTAACGAACCAATTCTTATCTATTAAACATTGTCTGAAAACCGATCCAACAAATCGGCTACAAGGGGTAAGCTTATATCTTTGTATTAGAAGAGCTCTTTGTGTTGGGATGTATCATGTTTTGCATCTGTAAGCATTACTTCAGACAATAACCTCTGTGGTAAATTATTACGACCCCTCCCCCCTCCCCTGGGCTTCTCAGACATACCCACATGGATACCACCGATTGACCGGTCATTCACTGTAAAGTTAACTAGAAGTTGTTTACTTGGGTATCTTGCATAACGATTGATCGTCAACATCCCATCGCTGGATCGGGAAGCGGCTTAGCTCTACGTTACCGTAACGCGGGCCTAACGGGATTAACTGGCGAGTTCGCTGTCAATGAAGGACGTCGGTAACTACCTGACGTTACGGTAACACTTTTTTTCAACGTCGTTAACTCCCTGCTTCTCGCCTTCATCATATCTGCTATCGTAACGGAGACCGCTGTGTGTGATTGACAAGCATTAGCACCAAGCGTGTTCTGATTGGAAACTGAGCATACAAGGGAGAGGATGAAACAGATCGACGTTGGGCGCCATTATGTTCACGTTCAGCTTGACCTTGGTGGAAACATACGTCGATTTGTTCAATGCAGTAGAGCAGAATGTAGCTGACAACGAATTGTATAGCTCACAAGGAACACTATATTCCGCTGTATGCATGCATATGTTATGTTTATGGGACATTAAATGCTATATTATAATAAAACGTCCTCTGTCGTTGACTACCTAGATTTGGAGCGGATATATAAGGGAAAAAACCTACGTGTATATCTTACTAGGAAGACTATATGCAGCTGTATGCATGCATACGTTATGTTCATGGGACATTAGGGGCGGGATGTAGCGCAGTGGTAGAGTGTTGTAAAGTGTGGTAAAGGTTCCAGGTTCAAATCCCGCCCAGGGGGCCCGGCATCAATGTTCGCGAAAGTTACCTTTCTGACGCGATATT
>JAUTBV010124672.1:0-12744 GCA_032361325.1 Lepetodrilus fucensis
TATTTATTTATTTATTTATTTATTTATTTATTTATTTATTTATTTATTTATTTATTTATTTATTTATTTATTTTATTTTATTATTTATTAATATTTGTTTAATGTTATTTTATTATATTATATTATCTCTCTATCTCTCTCTGTCTCTATCTCTATCTCTATCCATCCATCCCCATCCAGCCATCCAGCCATCCAGCCATCCAGCCATTTCTCTAATGTTTTATGTATTTTAATTTAATTAATTATATTTTTTTCACTTACTTGCTTGTAAACCTGGATGTGATGTTAGATGTTCCTATTGGTCAGAGGCAATACCCCTTTGGCTCAATTGGTAGAGCGTTGGATTCACAATCCAACAACTTAGGTTCTAATCCCAGGAACGGCACTTAGTTACACTTGTTTGCTTTTTAAATTTTAATTAGAACATCTTTTTGGCTACACGTGATACTTGTGAGAATGATGGGATAATACTTTTTAACATGTTGAAATTTACGCCAACGGTTATGTTGTTGGTTTTCTTCAGTGGGAGTGACAGACATAGTGGCCTGCATGCCCCATAGAGGCCGTCTCAACTTCCTGACCTGTATGCTTGACTTCCCACCGTCCATTTTGTTCAAGAAGGTGGGTGTGTCGCTTTAATTTTTCAGCTGTGGACTACCAGAAAATTCCCATAGCTTTTTGACATGATCACTGTCCATGGAGTACTGTAATAAGTTCTACAAGGACGTGGTGATCAACCTGATATGCTACAGGAAGTGGGGGTCACATTTCAACAACAATAAAATATGTCAATAACCTTCAAACTGAAGGCAGCCAGTAATGTCTTATATGTCTGCTTTAAAAATACACAGATTTTTATATATGAGAGATGTTACATGTTTACGCGTTGTTGTATGTCACTGTCATATCTCGTGGACATACTTCAGATGCAAGGAAAGACAGAGAACCCGTCGCTGTCCTACGGAACTGGAGATATTGCCACTCATTGCTGTAAGTTCAACGTTTACTTGAAATCAGAAAAGCAGCAGTTTTCCTAAATATCTACAAATATAAAAATATTCCTGGTCCTGTTGCACAGAATGATCATACGATCCATATCTCTATGAATGTCATAACTCTACGGGTGCGCTAGATTCACGATTCCGGAACTGCGATTCCCTATATGGGTCAAACGAATGCGAACAGAATTTGGCGGGAATTTCAAAATGGCGGCGATTAACAATAAAGAAGTTTGTGTTCATTATTTAGTACTAAATACTATAGTGATGAGGAGAATTTCCCAATCAGTGGAAATTATTGGAAACTGTTTGAATAATAATAAACATTTAAACTTAACATCTTCATCAATGTATTTATCAGCTGTTTATCGACCGAATGCGCCTTAGCCCAGGTGCAGTCACATGTGATCCGAAGCAAAACGATAAATATGTAAGTTGTCAACTGTTGATATCTATTAGAAAATTGACAAATATATTGCACTAACCTCTTTCATTCACCACGCAAGTGTGAACTGTGAGCTTTGCTATGGAAACAAAGTAGAGCTTGCAGTCGCTGCATTGAAATATCGTACTTGCCGCCGTCTTTGTGACGTCACGATTCTGCTCACACCACCTATTTTGCGAGGACTGATGGAACTGTGATGGGATTGAGTTCCATAGCATTCGATTGAAATTCCACAGTCCTGTCACTGAGGGAATCGTGAATCGAGCCCTACATGTATATTGAGTTTCTATTATAATAATAGTAATAGTAATAGTAATATTAAAAAAATATATATAATAAAAATAATAAAAATAAAAATAATAAACCACTCTGAATAGATGGGTCTTGAGTTTAGAACATAACACAAGTAACTTAACAACTTAACCCTCTCCCTGCTGGATTATGCAGAGGCACTGCCCATTAGGCAATCTCCGGTTGCCTCCAGCATGGAGAGGGTTAAACAAGTATCATTACTATCTAGCCATGTATGGTGTCTTTAAACTCTAATAGCCCAACATCTAATATTGACTTTATGTCTATTTTCATTTTGTTATTCTCTTCCATCATGTAAAGTAATTATCTTCCGTTTCAGATGTGTCAAAAGACATTGGTCACGATGGTAAAAATGTCCACGTGTCAATCATCCCTAACCCATCACACTTGGAGGTACTGTACATCAGTTACTGCAGGCTTTTCTCCCCCTGTAAACAGATCACTGAAATACTGTAGAATTACAGTGTAAAACCCCCACCAGTTTGACCTGTCAGAAATACCTGTCTCATTTATCTTTCAAGTAATTTCTGTCTGTCCTGATCGTCGTAAATGGGTGAAAGATTCCCACAGCAACGTTAAACTCCATATTCACTCACTGTCTGTCCTGAGTAATATTCCTTGTAGTTTTTAGCTCATTGTTTATCTAAGGGACTAAGGATATTGATTATTAAAAGAATAACCCACTCAATATGAATGATTATGGAAATTTGGCCCGAGTGTAATTAATGTTCACAATTCCGAGTTTCAGCAAAGAACTTTGAATATTAATTTAATGAGGGGCATATTTTCTGTAAGTACGTTCGATCATCGCTAATGGGTGAAAGATTCCCGCAGCGACGTTAAACTCCATATTCACTCACTGTAAGCACTCGTATCTCATGGGTTATTTCTAATTATTGAACATGCTCATTTTATATTTGAATAAGATATGGAAAACTGCCGAAAACGTCTTGAAATAAACAATCCCAGTCAGCCATTGAGCATTCTTCCACCTATGACGTCAAAGTGATGACTTCACAATCTGTGAATATCACTTTTGACAAAATCAACATTATTGATTACTGAAAAGTTATTCTACAGTAGAATTTTTGTAATGGTATTATATCTAGGGATCTAGGAATTTGTGTAATGGTATTATATCTAGGGATACCATGCCTTACTGTGGCC
The DNA here is from genome assembly GCA_032361325.1 of Lepetodrilus fucensis. Classification (NCBI taxonomy): domain Eukaryota; kingdom Metazoa; phylum Mollusca; class Gastropoda; order Lepetellida; family Lepetodrilidae; genus Lepetodrilus; species Lepetodrilus fucensis. The sequence continues at coordinate 2,923 of JAUTBV010124672.1, forward strand.
ATGGTTACATTGCAGGCTAACGACCCTGTTGCCGTGGGGAAGACGCGGGCCAAACAGCTGTACCTGGGGGAGGGGGACTATAGCACCAGTGACAGCGCCCTCCCCGGCGACCAGGTGCTATGTGTACAGGTGCACGGAGACGCCTCGTTTACTGGACAGGTGAGTTATCTTGTCTGGGCGAGTGGTAGTGCAATGGTAGAACTTTTGGACTTCAGAGCCAAACGCCTGCAGGTTCAAATCCCGTCCCAGTGTCAATGTTTACGAAAGTTATCTTTCTGACCCATTATTGATAGGATGAGCTGTCTGTACCACGTACCATAGAAATGCAATTATTATCTTTAGTCTGTCAGTACCAGCTGGTTGTAAATTAAATCACTTTTAAAATATTTATTTTACTTTTTATTTAAAAAATAATATTGTATAGGCATTCAATTATCAAATTGGAATTTTTTTTTTCTTTTCATATTTGTATTTTTTAATTATTAGAGTAATTACGGAATCAGCAAGCATGACATTATGACCTTTGACCTTCCACAGGGAGTGGTTGCTGAGACGTTCTGTATCGCAGAGTGTCCACACTTCAGAGTAGGGGGCAGTGTACATCTCATAGTCAACAACCAGGTCGGCTTCACCACGGAACCAACACTCGGCAGGTGGGTAACCAAGATGACCGCCAGATAGAATGGGGGGGTAGTGGGTTACTTAATAGTGATCCCTAGCAAATTTTGTGTAATATAGTTGTTTCGCGAAAGTTACAATTCTGACATGATATTGATTTCAGGATGTATCCTGACAATACAGTAAACATCCTTGGTCTGTCAGTACTGACCAGCACTTGCAGGTTTACTGCAACATTCAACACTACTAATGTTTTTGGGTTTCCACCTGACCTAAACTGACAAAACGTGATATAACTGAAAGAATCTTGAAAATGGCTCTAAACCCAAATGTAAAAAACACACCAAAAAACCCAGTTATTACGGGCTCACCTCCCACAATAACCAGATAGCTACTATATCTTCCTACAGGTCATCTCTGTATGCCAGTGACTCCGCCAAGATCAACAGTTACCCTGTACTGCATGTCAATGGAGACTACCCTGATGTAAGTTTTTCATGCGTTCCTTGACAAAAAAGATCTCTAAAGAAAATCTAAAAAATAATCTAGAAATTGTTAGAGCAGAAAGTAGTGGTTTTAGTATGTTTGTAGATAATTGCCTACAGTACCAAAGGAATTAATTTTAATAATTAACCGGCTTGAAATTTAACTCCGAAATCTGAAAATTCTGTCGCATATACCCCAGGATGTTGTGTGGGCCACCAGCATTGCCATGGAGTACCGTCAGAAGTTCCGCAAGGATGTGGTGATCGACCTGATCTGCTACAGGAAATGGGGTCACAACGAGCTGGACAACCCGTCCTTCACGCAGCCAATCATGTACCAGGTCATCAATTCACGATCCAGCATCCCCGATCTGTACGCCAAGCAATTAGTGGTACGAGCACTCAAGAATGTACCGGTCAAATATTTTCACCAGCAAGAATCATAATGACCATTATTCATATCTTCAATGATCTCAATTTTAACCCTCTCCATGCTGAAGGCAACCGGAGATGAGCTAAAGAGCAGTGCCTGTGCATAATCCAGCAGGGAGAGGGTTAAGTAGATTGATTAGTGCTTTATGTCGCAGCAGGAATATTTCACTGATATGCGATGACACTTCAAGTAGCAACTGGTAACAAAAACCAGCCTTGTGACATCACAGCGTGTGTATTATGTTATTGGGCTCAGTAGTTAATGCTTAATCTGACATTTTTACTATTTCCATGCACCAAACATTGCAGGCACCAAGATTATGAAACTTTTTTGAGTACGATTTCATGCTCAACTCTGTTTGGTTCACAAATCCCCATATAATGTTTTAGCTTATAGTATAAAATTGTACTAAAAATGTTTGTAATCTTGGGACCAGGTCCAGAGATTACGAAGCTTTTCTGAGTACGATTTCATACTCAACTCAGAATTTTGTTCATAAAACATCATGTTTGTGAGCATAGCACGTGAGTTGAGCACAAAAATGTAATCTCGGCACCAGGTCATGATCTCAAACCCATGGTCTTTCCCTGTATTTCAGTCGGAGGGTGTGTGCAAACCAGATGATCTGAATAAGGATGTTCAGGACTGGAAGTCAAAACTCTCGTCGGATCTGGCGAACATCGACTCCTACATTATACCGGTGAGCCAATTTACATCTATTGTCATAGTAATACGTTCCCTTGAAACCACAGTCCTCGTAAAAACTGAGTTGGAGTAGCACTGTAGTAGAGTGTCGGACCACAAACCTGAAAGTTTGATTCCCAAAATGTGTACGGTTATCATTGGTTCACTTGCACCAGCCATTGGTTCATCATCACAAATGGGTGAAATATTCCTACAATGAACAAACTCCATAATCACTCACTCACCAGCCGTTGGTTATGGGTCTTGCCATGACATGGTTACTGCAGGTTTCCCCCCTACTATTAGCATACCTGTCCATCATTCTGCAGGCCAAGCATCTGAAGGCGCAGTGGTCACAGATGACGCCGGCGATGGACTCCATCACGACCTGGGACACGGGCGTCTCCACCGACATTCTCAAGTTCGTGGGAACCAAATCTGTAGAAGTTCCAGATACGCTGGTAAGTGTGAGGGGCAGATAACTCTGTCTCCTTATATCAGTGCTGTATGGGTACATGTGTTAGAAATATGTATTATTTTTAACAAATGTTCTGTTGTGTTCTGGATAGAATGTTCATCCCACAATTCAGAAGACGCACATCGACCGGCGGAAGCAGAAGATGGTGGACGGGTCGGAAATAGACTGGTCTGGAGCGGAGGCTCTGGCTATGGGATCTCTTATATATCAAGGTTGGTGAACCATCCGCGATGTTGGTGTTGTAAGGGGCTGTGTTGGTGTTTTAAGGGGCTGTGTTGGTGTTGTAAGGAACATAGCATACTATTATTATTTTTTGTCCATATCTCACCAGTTTTAACATGTTTTAACAAACCATGATTGTATGCCTTTAAGGTTCTGACTTCAAATTCTATTCAGAATGTTATCTGTATTGAAGAAAGAGTGCAAAGGCTACAGTACCATATACTGCAGTTATCTCCCTTGGTTCATGTATACACACACACATTGTGGCGAAACCATTTCCTGTCACATAGGTTACAACGTGAGAATCAGTGGACAGGATGTGGGTCGGGCTACGTTCAGCCACCGTCACGTGATGATCGTGGATCAGAAGACGGACGACTTCTACATCCCCCTCAACAACATCTCTGACTCTCAGTCTGCTCACGTTGAGGTATGACTGCATTTAAATACAGGATCGTAGCGCTACGGGATTCGCAACTCTCCATGTTAACATAAATGAATTAAGATTTTCATAACGCTAAGATAGTTCTGTGGAACACAACCCAGGTGGATTATTGCTAGCTCGTATTTTCCTGACATTATCTATATCAGAGCGATAGTGATGTAACACATTTTATGGTGTGGGACATTCTTTGGGCAAGTTTAATTTAGTTGCTTTCCAAGGATATGGTATTAGTAATTGGGGAAAGTCTACATGTCCAGCTAAACAGCATCACTCCGTTTAGTGCTTGTCAAACACACACACAAATTTCTTTTTTTTAAAATTACATTTCTTTTTCAACAAATAAGTTTTGAAGTGGTAGTAAAATTCCTCAAATTGTGACGCCCTCCCGCTCTCTGCTGCAGGTGGCTAACAGTGCACTGACGGAGGAGGCGGTGCTGGGGTTCGAGTACGGCTTCAGTCTGGAGAACCCGCGCACCCTCGTACTTTGGGAGGCGCAGTTCGGAGACTTCTTCAACACCGCGCAGAGCATCATTGACTCCTACATCACCAGCGGTGAAGGTCAGGGAACTACGACGATTTTTGTTTATGTAATTTATTTTAATATTAATTTCATATTACGATTTTGGTTTGCGTCATTTATTTACATATTAATTTAAGATTTAATTTCATTTCGATTTTTCTGTTGCAATTTTGATATTGATGTTGAAAAATATTAATAAAATTATCATTAATTAGAAAATATCCATTACCATTTTGCTACCTTTATATTGAAAATTGTTTATCATATATGATATATTCTTGAAAAATATTAACAAAATTTAATTTAATTTTAATTTTTCTATCTTAATAATGAATATTTTCTATCTGAAATATTGTTGACAAATATTAATAAAATTTAATTTAATTTTAATTTCTATGTTGCCATGTTGCTACTTTTTATTGACAAATCATGTCTGATATACTATCGTATCCGTCTACTTGTGCACATGGTTGCTGTCTGTCCACAGACAAATGGCTGCTACAGAGTGGGCTGGTGATGATGCTACCTCACGGAATGGACGGCGCTGGACCCGATCACTCATCCTGCCGAGTCGAGCGCTTCCTCCTGGTACGCACACTTCCTGTTCCGTGCACACTTCCTGTTCCGTGCATACTTCTTGTTCCGCGCATACTTTTCCTGTTCCATGCACACTTCCTGTTCCACGCACACTTCCTGTTCCATGCACACTTCCTGTTCCGTGCACACTTCCTGTTCCGTGCACACTTCCTGTTCCGTGCACACTTCCTGTTCTGTGCACACTTCCTGTTCCGTGCACACTTCCTGTTCTGTGCACACTTCCTGTTCTGTGCATACTTCCTGTTCCGCGCACACTTCCTGTTCCGCGCACACTTTCTATTCCATGCACACTTCCTGTTCCACGCACACTTCCTGTTCTGTGCACACTTCCTGTTCCGTGCACACTTCCTGTTCCGCACACACTTCCTGTTCCGCACCATCGCACACACGTTCCACTTTAACGCTCCAACAGGGAAAACTATGATATGTCTGTAATTATGTCATGTGATATTGACATCGGTGGATCACTCTAAATGTCTTCATCTTTGTGTCTCGTACAATTGATTCATTGGGTATCGCAGTATTCATGACACACATAGTGTATAGTGTTAAAACTAATTTTCTGGTTCAACTGTTGCATGCTGGGTAGATGACGGACAGCAAGGAGGATGGCGTGGATGGAGACAAGGTCAACTTTCAGGTCGTTAACCCCACGACCCCCGCTCAGTACTTCCATGTGCTCCGCAGACAGGTAACAGCCGCCATCTTGTTTTTTGTCATAATTTTGTTTTGACTAATTGATTTCATTGTTTTGTTTTTGTGATGAGATCTATGTCATGGTTAAGCCTCAAATCCACACAAATTATTCCATTTATTTTGTAATGACAATGTCAATCAAATATAATACTAGTAATATATAATGTCTGCGTATCATTCATATCTAGAATATTTATCAATTTCTGTTATTACAGATGCTACGCAATTTCCGGAAGCCGCTCGTTCTGGTTGCCCCGAAGGTTCTGCTACGTCTTCCCGCCGCGACATCCACATTAAGTGACATGGCCCCCGGGACACGTTTCCTACCGGTGCTGGGCGACCCAGGGGTCAAGGCCGCTGACAGTGTCACAAAGGTCGTATTCGTCTCGGGAAAACACTATTATAACGTTGTAGCTGAGCGGGTCTCGAAAGGCTTATCCAATACAGCTGTCATTAGACTTGAGGTTTGTACAATAGTTAAATTATAATTTTTTCAAAGTGTTTGAATCAGAATCTGGCCTTGAGATTACGAACGTTTTTGATAATGTTTTGACGAAGAGTAAATATAAAATTGTATAGATATTTTGTTTACTTATACAATTGGGTTGCCTAACTGATGCATGCAGAATCTTTGATGTTACGAAAGACTTCAAGATTGAATATTACATTTGGCGAAAGTTGAGCTGTATATGGTGTTAGTTAACTGTTGGAATGATAACAAATATAGCTAATAATAGTGTATGGCTTCAGCAGGTAGATGGTTAATCTATTTTTGTTTTTGTCCTGTACAGAGTCTGTGTCCATTCCCTGCAGAGGAGCTGAGATCTGAACTCGGGAAATATTCAAAAGTCAAAGGTATGTAAGATCCTGTTCAGATTGAAACAATAGCAAATATACTCTTTAAAAAATTAAAAGAATGTAATCCTCACGGTTTATCATAAACCTAAACCTCAGTATAACCCTTTGACAAAACAGACCAATAGGTCCTATAATACTCCACAGAGAGCTCTCTGAACTGCAGACATGATAGAGACTTGTGTTCGAAATTACTGCTGGCCCGGGACATTTCTCCCAATGCTAAAGGGCCAGTAGAAATTCATGTGTTTTTTTAAACATTTGTTATTTGTATCACTAATCGGGCCAGTAAGTTTTAATCGCTGAATGGAGGTTTAAAAGATGGTGTTTGCCAAGGGCCTGCTCCTTTCCAGCTGTAATGTCTGTACTTTCTGTCTGACGCATGCACAGTTACACTGTGCGATGTTGATCCTTGGTAACTGCATGCATTGGACAGAAAGTACAGATATTACAGCTAGAAAGGAGCAGGCCCCAATACAAGCAGGAAAGTCTCACAGCTTTGTCCATCCGGCATTTTTCTGACCGTTTCCTTTCCAATTTCCAGAGTTTGTGTGGAGCCAAGAGGAGCATAGAAACATGGGAGCGTGGACCTTCGTGGCACCCCGGTTCCAGAACATCTTGGGTGTCAAGGTAACCGTGGAATATAGCCTTGGATTTGATTGGACAAATATTGTATGCTAGGCAACATTATGATGTTTGATATGTATCCAGATAAATAAAATATTAATAACATTTTAGCAGTTAATGGATAAATTTGTGTTAACGAAAAGTTTATCGTGAATATGTTTTATATTTCAGTTGCGCTATGCAGGAAGAGGCCCTCTAGGGGTTCCAGCAATTGGAATAGGAGAAGTGCACAAGATGGAGACTGCCAATGTTATAGCACAGACATTTAAATGATTAAACTTTTCTGTGGGGTTACTGGTTATTTAGTGATCTGTTTGTCATTGAACATCATAAATATTATTTTCCTTTATATCTTATAATTTGGTTTTGGTTGGTATTTATTATGAGACAAGTGCTATGCCATTGTTAAGACAGAATATTTTTTCACTTTTCAACATTTACTTGTAATTCTTTCAAATTTCTTCATCACATAAATTATTTATTTTTTAAATTATTTGTGCTTCAGTATATTATTGCATTTGTTTACATGATTGCAAAAATTAATAATTTCATTCTAAGGTATCTTAATTCTGTGAAGAACAAATTGTTTTTTATTTCTAAAGTTTTGATCAAATGGCTTTTTTACGCAGTATTGGCTTGGTGTTTTTTTTATCCGGTGATACAGGGGTGCGTTCAGCCAGCACGTGTGGTAATAAGTATTAATACTTTTCATTACGGGTCTGGAGGCCATAGTGTTTTGTAGGAAAATGCAAAGCATGAAGGGAACATACTGGATGCATGCGCAAATCGATTTCCTGTCATTTTCCTACTAACCTGTTCAAGATAGAATGCATGCAATATACTACGCTACAATACTTGTATTCTATCTTGAACGCACCTCAGATATAGTGCTCAGATTTATGCAAATTTATGTTGCTTATGTATACTCATGAAAGGGGGCGGGTGGGTCACCAATATCTCCTATTTGAAATTATATGTCAGAATCATTGATATACATCGTGAGCATTTGTCCCTATGCATGTTGAAGATGTATTTATTTACAATGTTATACATGTATTGAGTCACACAATTATGCATAGTAATCAAGTATATGTGAATCATTGTAAGTCTCATTAAACTGTCTCGATTCATATATGCTAAATTTACAAGTGTATATTGTTTATTAAAAAAATATTTCAACACTATCCAATGACAAAATAGTCGATAAGTATTAAAAGTTAATATGTATGGCTCATTTAGGTGCCCTAAATAGATTTGTCTGTGTCTCATGCAGCAGGGAGAGGGTTAAACAGGTTAGAGAATAATGATTAATTAATTTCTATTTAAAACTTCCAATATTATTTCTATTGCTAAAATTCTGATGGCTTTTCTTTGTAAATTCTAGTTTCATATATTTCTCCCATTTTCTAATTGAAAACTGTGATAATCTACAACAATGGCCATGCTAGTGAAACATAGAATTAGTGGACTGTGAGAATGTCTATACTTGAACCGAATCACAAGATAGTCCCAGTACAGTATTGGTATGTTATTAACCCTCTCTCTGCTGGATTAGGCACAGGCACTGCTCTTTATGGCATCTCTGGTTGCCGCCAGCATGGAGAGGATTAATATAATATAATCTGTGGTTTTATTACTATTGTGTGGCAGTGCTGTACACGTGTATAGAGGAGGAATCTCAAAGTTATTCCATTAAAAAAATACTACCGGTAATGTGCTGTATTGATAATAATGCTACTGTTCATTTAAATACTCGAACATCTTAATTAATCATAGAAAATCATATCTTTTCAACAATGTTCAAACTTACTAAATATTCAAGTATTAACAAATTACTCAGTGTGCGTGTGTGTGTATGTATGTGTGTGCATGTGTAAGAGTGTGTGTGTTTTTATGCAAAGTTAATTGCAATAACTGAAATAAATTTATAATTATATTTAAGGGATAGAGTACGGTCCAAACGGTCTAAACTATACTTTAATACAGTATATATAGGGGTATGGTCTACCCCTATATATACTGTATTAAAGTATAGTTTCGCCCTGAACTATTATAGTTAAAGTACGAGGACGCTTGTGTCCGAGTACTTTAGCGTTATAATAGTATATTAGCGTTATAATAGTATATTAGCGTTATAATAGTATATTAGCGTTATAATAGTATATTAGCGTTGTAATAGTATATTAGTGTTGTAATAGTATATTAGTGTTGTTTTCTTTGGTGCATTACGCATAGATTACCTTTGTCTTACACAAGTGACATTGTTGGTTATCCATAATCTTTAAGTAGTCTGAAATAGAATGTGTTGAATCAATTTATGATGTTTTAAAAGATTTATATCAAGTTAATCAGTGATTAAGATGTTCCATACTTGTAAATATATGATCTTTTACGCAAAACAGGATTGTTTTTACAGATTTTTCAGGATTCATTCACGACACATTGCACCTCATCTAATTTTGTAAAACAAAATGTCTGTAATATTTTTGCGCTCTGGTGGATCGAGTCACATTTTATGTGCACATGGAATTCACACGTTAATTATTGCGTCCAGCTTCATGATCAAGTTTATGGATCGTATTTTCATATGTATTTTGTTGTGCGTCTGTTTTAAGACATTGCTTTGTTTCATTATGCAAATATATATCCCTGATCAGGGCAATCTATTGTTAGCACAGATTTACTCTTTTGCTTCGAAATACGGAATGTTTTCAATGTTTGCTAATGCCAAAGAAAAAACTAAATTATATATTTTTTTATTATTAAATCAAGAAATATATTATGAAAAGTGATATAGGATTTGGTTGTCATAGCATGCTGTGTTGTTTGTTTGCTTCTCAGAAAATATACTCATGTTACGTATATGACCTTATTGTACTCGGAATCAAAACCAGGTTATTGACTGTATTATTTGTGCTGTACACTGTACTATAAATGAGAATATTAATTTGTAGTGTTGTGTTGTTACTGTTATACAGTTTATGAAAGCATTCACCTATGTTACCCACTTAACTGAATTCAATCGACGGAAAGAAATATTATTTAGGTTATTATTTCTCACTTAAAAGTTTAAAGGCATAATATCACACAGATATTTATGGTTGTTTTGGACTAGTTCTTAGCTATAACTGCAAAGTACATTCACTTGACATACATAAAATC
>JAUTBV010124683.1:0-12743 GCA_032361325.1 Lepetodrilus fucensis
TATATATACGATCTCTGTGACTGTTAGAGACTCACACATGAGAAACACTCCCAGATTATTGCCCATGTATTATATGCATCTGAAAATGAAACTGTTTTAGAATTAATACAGTTTAAGCAAACACAACGATTTTCTAATATGCTTATGTAAATACGTACAATAATAGAACATGTACTTATCATTCTTAATCTTTCCTTCTTCTCTCTCGATTGTTTTCCCTTCTCTTAAATCGGTTTTCATTTAGCTGTAATAGCTTGTAATTTATCCATTTCATCTAGTATACAGTATATCTAAACTAAACTATGAGAAACGCTCCCAGAATGCTGCCCACACGTATTCAAGACTTTAATTTATTCTTGCAGAGAGTTACATGCCAGACAGATTGTCAGGAGACTACCTAATCACCTAGTTATACTAAAACGACAGATATGGGGAAAATTACTATGAATAAATATGATCTTTGTCAACTTTTTAAATTTCCACATAGACATACTGAGATTAAAACGCCAACTCGCTCCTCGGGATAGCGCCGTGATGCCTCCGGCATCAGACGATAACCATCAAGAACAACCCCGGCGGTCGATCCTCAATGCGTTGGCGAAAATCACAACCTCCCCTATTAATTACCATATTGCTCGACAAGCAATTTCATCAGCAATTTGCGCAGGTTATCTCCAAAAAAATGTCTATTCTACTCATTACATATTTCTCCTTCGTTCGCCAAGCGAATCTGTGAGAGGCGTTATGAACCTGGAAGCGCCATTAACTGAGTAGGTGTGCCTCGCTGGTATGGTGTTTACGAGTGCCATTTCTCCACGCGATCATCCGTTATATTGTCAACCACTTTGAAAGGACGACCATCGCTCGTCGCAAATTCCTGCGTGATACAAGGTGCGCTAATGCAGCATCGTAGAACACTTGCCTTTTCATATCGAGAGTTATTTCCCCTGGGACCTAAAACCAATGGTGTTTTCGCGTCTTTTCAGAACGTTTACACTGCATCCATGATATTCCCTCGAGAACGGCTTTCGTAAACATTGCCCGGCACACGTGCAAACGGCAATCGGCTCTGGTGAGAGATCAAAAGAACTGCGCATAGGTGAAAACATGTTAAAGTGCACAGGTAGGGCTGACAATGGCTTGACGCAGCCTTTTTATCGTTGACTTTGATTTGCCTGAACACGAGAGCGTAACAACGGTTAGTTCTATGAATGCCTAGTCCCTAGGGCGGACCACTGATGGCCATCTTGTAGGTGCCGGGTGACGGATGCCGGATGACGGATAGCAGGTTGGCACGAACTTGGGCAGGAGAGGTAATTTCAGGAGAATTGGAAATCTACGTGTTCAACGTATGTGACGTTTTGGGAAGAGGGGGCGGTTGATCAGATAACTCTGTCCGGTCTCTGAAGTCGAACGTTACGAGTCCAGGCCAACGCTTGTTTGGTAATGATGACGTTCCATCCACTATAAACACTGTCAGCTAATCACTTACAGTTCCTAGATTTAATTGTCTGACTATAATATTAATTGCACCCTGGGCAAGACGAGCAGTCAATAATTCACACATGAAACTATATACGCTGTCAGATTAGTTCGGTGTTTTCACACAAGCGCAGATTCTACTCACACTGATTGGTATTGACTTGGTCTTCCTTTCTAAACCACAGCAGAACAGCGTAGAATAATAAACATGAAACGAGTAGAATTTATACAGAGTTTTTAGTTTGAAATAATAGTCTGCGTACTAATGAACTTGAGACATCGCTCTTATACCGGAAGTGTTGTTCTGTGACCCACTTTAGTATGTGACCTCTCACCACCACCGAACGACCCCCAAACTCAGACAGACCTACTTAGTAGCAACTTCTCTCAAACTGTCTCCAATCCTTGCTTGACCTTTTTAGACTTTTTATCTGTAAGCGTCCTTTCGCCGTACAAAAAGTGTCTGTGAGTGAGCTCTTTCCCCGGCCTAAACTGACGGTCCCTGCATCTGTATGTGTCCAGAAAAGTGCGTGTAACTGCCAAAGAGTAGCTAATGAAAGCAGAGAGAGGAAAAACAGCATTTCCTCTCGTTCCTTGCCAAAGATTTAAAGCAAGATAGTTGGTAAATTAGTTAATGGAAGATTCATTATTTCGGTCCTATCGGGCGGTAATCCATCTGCCAACGTTGTATAGGATCTATTAGCCTTATTTGTTATTTGATTTGCCAAGTGAACGGTGCTTGAGCAGGCCTTTTTAAGGATGAGTCGCGTCCTAGTCGCTGGCTTCCGGCTTCTACTGAGAGACCGCGGGCAGGAGAGTGGCGTTTCCTCAACTCTTGGAACGCTTCCAGTCTTACAGCGCCCCCTCCCCGGGAGCTCTTTCCTTCACCCCCTCCCCCCTCCCTCCTCCTCGCGTCCCCCTCCACGGCAGTCGGCGACGTTGTATAAGACGCCCTGTCGATCTCAGTTCAGAGCCAAGTGCTCTCCTTTCCTGGAAGTTCTTCCTGGTGAACAGACAGAAATGGACAACAAGAATCGGGTCCCATGATGCTCACGGCGTGATACGTACTTTAGGCCAATTACAGCTAATGCACATCAACCTGGACTCTGACTAGCACAACTTTCCTAGATAATCACCTCGCGCGTTCCCCCCTCTTCACGTTTAAAAGCATTTCCGACATTCTTTTAAATCTCTGACAATAGGAAAAATTAGAGACCCGAGCTGCTTGACTTGGAGAGATAACTGGAGGTTTTATCGGGAGCTGTGTTGACACGAATGGCCTTCCATAACTCGCGCCAGTTAGTATATGGTAAGACGAGTGGCATTTGAGACCCATCCCGGTAACTTTACGAGCTGAGCTGGGTGAACATTAGTGTGTCACTATATACCTCTGCCATTTACGTCTGAGAGCAGACAGAAGCCAAAACACCATTTCATATTCCGGGCCATCTTCGAAACACAGGTCATTATGACTACACCTAACCTCTATTTGACGGAGGTTATGTGTATTCCATCCTCGAATCCATGTTATTATGACTACACATAACCTACGTCAAATATTTAGGTTAGGTGTAACCACACCTTGCACACATGCAGTATAATCCAGTCGGTGTTTCGAAAACGCGCAGATTACGCATGCGCATGTCAAAGGTGAAAAATAACGCTTGTTAATAATCTATTTTGCGTTATGTGTTTGTTACAACCGTTAAAGTATTCAGACGGTTCATCCTCGAAAATCCAGGCCATTATGACTACACTAACCTCCGTCAAACAAATATTTGACGGAGGTTAGTGTAGTCATAATGGCTTGGGGTTTCGAGGATGCCAGACGGTTGTGCTAATCATTTTAAGAGCATTATACTATACTATATTACCCGGTATATATATACTTTTGCATTTGACACGCGCACTCATACTACAAACTCTAACCTAGCTTACTGGAAGATGGTGTCGTACAAAAGGACCAATGCAACTTAGAAAATGCACAATCATATAAATGAATCGTTATCTATATCACGTCTAGTCTACAGTGATGGTTACTTATCCTACAGTAACATGATATTTACCACTAACACGCTAAACCTTTTACCAGACAAAATGGCTGATCCAACTAAACGGAAATAGTTCACGCGGATAATTATAGAAATAACCAGATTTCGATCTTAACAAGCATCAACTGATACGTTGAGAAATAGATTCATTGTCTTTTAAAAGTGACTTTCGGTGACTTAAACTTTACAAGGAGTTTCTATTGTCTATAATTGGCCACTTTATTCTCTGCGATGAGTTGGTGTAAGGGCCCATGCACAAAACCCGGATCCGAACTGCACCAGAGCCATTGTGCTGTAGGGCGACTTTTTTTCGGTAGGGACTTTAGAAAGCCGAATCCTGTGAGAACTATCCACAATTTGAACTCATGGCTCCTTAGGGACCACAGTAATTGGAATTAACAGTAATGAATTCCAGATCATCAATATTTAGCCTCGAGCCAGACACTCCACAGCGGTCTGAAGAAGGTTCGGTTTGAGAGTATCTCCGAAGACAGTTTCCTGCAATTGTTGTACGTCTTTGGCGTGACCCTCGAACCTTGACCTTCGACTCGAGAGTGAACACTCTCAAATAATGGAAAACGACTCTTTTCCCCTAGCATATGCTAGTCAATGAGATTTCATCGTGTGGTTTTTGTTATCTCGAGTGAGGACCCGGATAATGCAAGAATTGATGACCTGACCGGGTGTTCCCGATGAAATCCGAAAGCATTGTAATGAGAATTTTTAGAACTTCATAGAACATCTTGAGAAACGTCCATCCGTGATAAAAAAAATACGGGGCAATATCTGAATTCGTAGTGAATAGTTATCATCATTTGTCAATACACGTGGTTCTACGGCCTTACCATTACTTCTGTGTATTTCTGATTATACCGAAAGTTGATTAAAAACCGGAAAAACTGTGACGTAAAACTCCATTTCACTCAGTGAACGACATGCGTCATCATATTATCAATATCAAATATAATGCAAGCTCATAAACCAAACTTTTTTTTAGAAGTAAAAGAACACGATGAAGGATGAAATAAAGCATTAGGATAGCACGATGCATTGCAAGAATATTGTTTATTTTATTAAAGTGACGAGCGAACACTACTAGAGTGACATATAATATATATATATATATTTGTTTATAATATATATATATTTTAAAAGCATTAATGACCGGGATAAGTACCAAGAAACATTTCGATCCTCCTGCTAGCAACGCTGAATGTCGCCTACAACCTTTCTCTGACAATGCTACGGTCTTTTGGATAGCTTAAAATTAATTTACATGAAAAGTCCCGGGAGACAAATAAACACAACGTCGATGGCAGCAAATCTTTTCCACAGAAACACAATGGGTAGGACATCACAATGCTGGGGCATAACTCGCCGGGAAAGATCAACAACTTTACATTAACGTGATATCCAATAACGGCCAATGGTGTATGTTAATCCTCCGTATATAGAGCATTCTCTATTCGCCAGCAGTCATAGCCGTCATTACTCCCCCTCTATTGTCACAACGCTGGATTGTTCTTATGGTAACTATTTTTTCCAGCATCAAAGTGTAACATTGCTGGCGCCAAGCGATACGAACAATCAGAACGCTCGCTATCAATTGTTTCGTTGATTGCGCTACGGTTTTGCTGTAAATATCTACAAGCGCTCGGTTCTTGAACCCACCTCTGCGGCAATCTCCGATTTATTAGTGTAACAATTATCTAATTGGTAATCATATGCTGAGAGGAGAGAGGGCAAATTGATCACTTTACGAGACATTTCGTTTATGAATAGAGTCGCATTATTGTGAAACAATCACTTAAGCTGGGCAGTCAATCCGAGCCGAGTGTTCCGCATGGAAAGTCTGAAGATTGCCAGCTCGTCTCCACTTGCCCTCCATGATTATCATTAAAGGATGTTCATTACAGAAATGATGTCATTTCGCCCTCTCGTACAATCTCGCTAATGGGCCGAGCGTCGCTCACTGCCCGGTCCGTGCTCGGTCCCCCGCGGGGTCTCAAGAGCTCGGTTCGGCACCAACATGGCGACTGGAGTTGTGCTTTTATCCCGCGACATCGTTTCCGAAGACTTGGGACACGAGGGATCAGCGCGCCGTGTATACCATATGGTGCCAATAAAAACTATCAAGCGCGCGTGCGTTTCATGTGCGTTGTGGACATAATGATGCATTGACAGTACGTGTTCTGAACACGCCGATGTCGCCTTGTAGTGGATTAGGTCCCCTTGAAGTGAGATTTATACAAGTAGGGGGCGCTAATCGCTTGTTTATGTCACGATGACGCCGAAGAGCATATGGACCAAAACCTAAGTGGACGTGGATTTCTAACAGCATCTGTGGAACTAGCAAAAACTATCATACGAACAATTTCATTCTAGATTACTTATTTCAATCACTTGAATTAACGGGCACTACCGAACATATTTACATATTTTTATTTGATGAATTCTGTTTGTTAAAGTCACGTCATACCAAGTTAGATGTCTGAATTACATGTTGATTATAGAAACTCTAGTCTAAATGTACGTTGATATGTGATTATTGGTCTGGACATACCTCGTGTTTATGTATGCAAATAAACTACTTGTACGAAAACTACTTCTGGAGATGGAATATCCTCAGATGTACTATGTTACCCACATTTATAACATGCAGCATTCATTAATATATTATATGGAATCAGTCTAATAAAAATCAGATCTCAAGTAAGCTCCTAAAATATGGTATACGTAGACCGACCTTTGTGCTCAACAGGGAACTAAAGTGTGCTCACAACTCTGAGCGTCTAATTTTAATTAGATTGATATGGAATACCAATCTACTTGGGTTATATATAGGATTTTACGCAGGTTAACTTCAAGACATCAATGATGCATGAGTTATGATATATAGATGTATAGATATATAGATGCTGCGATGAAGACCCCCACCCCCAAAAAAAAACCACAAAAAAAAAAAAAAATTTAAAAAAAAATAAAAAAAATCAGATTTATTTTTACTTATTGAAAATATGCAGATAAGTGGATAATACTTGGTTACGCATTACATGCCAAGATATGCGTATTAATATAACTAGATGTCAGATATTTATTTCGTCAAACTGCATGAAGAAACATATTACTATTTTAAAAATACAATAGGAAGCATGCACATTTGTAATTTGTGTGTGTGGGTTTTTTTTCTTTCGAACGGCGGTTGTTGCGGCCGTGATGAATACAAATTTAAAACTGTTGTCATCCCATTTTCTGACGAGTAGTTAGTGTTAAATTGCCTTTTCACTTCCTGCAATATGCTTAATGAAATTAATACGAAATTTGCGTGCAGTGTTCTATGTAGTCTGAACCGTGGACTTTTCCATGACGTCGTTTGCGCCCCCTGGCAGCGTTCGGAGAAATCAGGCTGTCAGCTCACCTGACCAGCCTAATTGAGTAATAGCCAGTTTATTATCTCCCCTGCTTAAGCACGATATACACCGCTCATTCTGTTCATTCTGGGCCGATCGCTAATTAGATAATGGAAGGAACAGGTAACGCGTGCGCAGTGACGTCTACTTCCGGTGATGAGCGACCTCTCTCGGAGATAATAGAGAACGTTCTCAGAAGAGAGCTCAGCTCGCACGGCGGAAGTTTCCTGAAGCAAAATGTCCCGCGGAAGGATCGAGTGGAAGAACAATACACAAACACACGATACTTGATTACGGGTGACTTACAGATCAAAGAGAGCGACAGAATATCAGGCGATAAGCACATAAACATTAAAGCAATGGCAGACGTGGCGACCTAGGTAGACGGAAGATGACTGACGCTTGAATATGAAGATTAATAGCTTTTCTATTGACTGTTAATAATACCTCAGTAACGATAACTTGCATTCAAAAGTGCAAATAACTGCGTTGCTAAAACATGCATGCGTGTATAAACTGGATGAAAAGATCGTGTGTTTTGCATTATATGTTACTGACGTGGAAATATCACAGATGGTATCCTCGAAACCCTGAAGAAAAGTCCATGTTTACTGCTGGAAGCGGTTACATGTACATATATTGCAATATTTACATGATTATGCCATATGCAAAAGTTCCTATGCGGTGCGGACCCGTTTGTCTCAAAGCTGTTCAAAGTATATGTATGATGTTACATAGAAAAGTTTCAGGTAAGCGTCTGAGACCTGAACAGATGTCAGAAGAGATTCAAAATAATTATGTCCAGAATTACAGCTGTGAGTTGAAGAATTGTTAATAGAGTTTGCATATATCAACTGTTTCAGAATATTGTGTATAGATGGCACAGTGTACAGTTGAATGTGTTGAGAGAAAAGCCTGTTAAATTACCTGTTTCCAGACATATGAATACTTTTTAGTTACGTGTGATCTCACATGTGCATGGTTGGCGAAGTTTCACAAAGGTATGCATAGCCATGGCCTGGGTATCGTTTCTCGAAGCTCTCTTATCTACTACGAGACCATAAGGACTCTCGTAGCGATCTAGATCTAATGCATGGGGATCCTGCACTTACGAAAGCGATACGGTCTCATATTGATATGAGAGTTTCGAGAAACGATACCCTGTATATAGCCGAAGAAGTTGAAAAGCGCGTTTCTGAGTTGATGACTGGCATCATTGGACAAGCAGGGCATGTATCAGTTAGAGGAAACAGTGAATTGTGTGTACCCCTACCACCACTACTACAACTACTCACAGATAACTACCCAACACTATTGCAAGATGTATTCTAGGCCTACTTGACGTATTGTAGACTTGGTCAATCTTGTGGACGATGATCAAGTCATCCAATTCTTCATCCAAGTCTGAACTCTCACCCCAGAGTGTGGCATGGATACATTAATTTAAGATCAGATCATTGCTAATTCCTTGTTTCTTGACGAGGTGCTGGAGACATGGCTGACATTTACCAGGAACAATGACTTCCAGGGTTCTTCCCCCCATCAAAATTATGTCCCCCGATGTTTTCATTGACGTGATCTATCGCTCCGACAGTAGGATTATTAGTGTTTCGCACCGATTATTTCTCCTCATTCATTTCATTTTCTAGAACTCCGAGGAAGCAGATTCTCATTACGTTAATTGTTTTACCCTCACCCAACCCAATGAGCCGCGGTAACCATTTTACCCGGTGCACGGTCGATTTGTTCCCCGCCATATTCGGTCCTGGTCGCTAGGCCGGAACGTTATTAATTCTGTGTAATGGCGATGTTTCTGATAGGTTTATGTGATTGATATCACCAGTTTATGCACACGTACGACCATTGTCCCGATCTCACTGAGCGGGGAGTCGTCAAACCGTATGTCCCCGTGTTGATGGTCTATCGCTCATCTCCCCACATTATCGCCTCAAGTTCACGGGTCGTGAGACCAAGTTAAGCACCGGATTAATCGGTACCATTGTACTGCCGAGGGCACGTTTCAGCCATGTTTACCGATTTGATTGCAATAAACGATAAGCATATCTAATATTGAACTATGAATGTAACCAATAGGCTGAGTATACAGAATGTGTTTAGGATACCCAGACACGCTCCTCATTTATAAACATATCTAAATTAATAATTATAAATCTACGCCAGTAAACCTTTTAATACGCTTTCATACGGTCCCCGTTCATGCGTGTAGATGAACATCACAAATCCTACACGTGATATCAATGAAAGGGCGTATTGTGCATGGCCGACCTGAATACACCTGTCCAATATACGGAAAATACAAGCTATACATACTTCATACTTGCCATGTTTTCTTCATAAAGACGATTCAGAGTTATCTCCGCCTAGCTCACTACAAGTTGTGACGTAAGCACCACGCACCAGACGCATGTCTAGTCTCTGATTGGTTGCTTATATAATGTTATTAAAATATTCATGCTAACCTTTCCTCAGCCAAAACGGAGTTCTATATAGGCAGTGATCCCAGGGTATTTGACGGAGGTCTGTGTAGTTATAATGGCTTGGGTTTTCGAGGATGTACATACTTATGTATATGAGAATATTATAGTAAAAAATCTTGAAGATGTCGATTATATATAGATCTATAGATAGTTTTTGATGTTACTTTATTTTTTAACTAGAATAGTATACGAGCATCATAAGAACTACATTTTGCCATTTACGGCTATTGTGTTTTTTTAATGCAATATTACTACCATTAGGATTCAGAATAAAGGAAACACACCTAAATGTAGTATTCGTAACACGTATTCTATCACAAGTGAATTAAAACAGATGCACCATGAGTTAGAACTAATGACAACCATTACGTACGTTCGAGACCAATGTCAGTATTATTATTTTAGAATACTAAAGCATTATAATAAATGTATTAATTGAAACTAGAAATTTACCAACGGCATACATTTTATATTTTCAGTTTATGTTCTATGAATGAGCAAACTTTCATGAAGCTCTCGTATCCACTACGAGTAGAGACCCAAACTATTCCGTAAGTCCATAACATTTTCGTAAGTCCATAACCCTATAAGTCCATAACCCTTTCGTAAGTCAACACCCCTTCTGGAAGTCCACAACCCTTTCGTAAGTCCAACTATACTAGAGGATTACGAGAGCTTCGCGAAAGGGTGCCCTGATCTGTTCTGATATACTAGTCTAGATTTTGCAACTGTATTATTTTTGTTGCATTATTTCATATTCAATATCTCGTGTGCGTGACGTGACATCACATTTTATCCCAGCCATTTATTTTAATCGAATCATCACGCCGCCGTGTTTGCTAGTCTGGCGTGATGCTCTTTCTTCATCAAACACGAATTATCTTTTGTGATTAATATTTCCATCAGACATTTTAATCACTTCTAATTATAACAGTACTGACTTCCTCGCTTGCCAGGTGTCGCTTTGATGTCGCCGCTCTCACCTCGCACCTGTCTACATCCGGGTTGTTGATCTTCACGAGGTGACGGCTAAAAGTGAATCAATTTTACCACAATACTAATGTTTCGTGATGTGTGAATGGGATGAAACTGAGCATATGATTAATGATGGACAAGCGCTTGTTCCCTTGAGAGTCGTGCACTGACCATTTGCGGGCATATGAATGAGTATTAATTAGACTGTAGATGGCGCCGCACTAGTTTCATGCATTACGGTGACGTCACACTATTGACGAACAATGGCTGGCACATGGACACATTAATTTTATCAAAATAATTATACAATTGTTTCCTTCAGGTTATTGTTCTCACCTGTTATTGTTCTCAGCTGATATCTAAAGGAAATTATTACAAACTTTATATAAACCAGTTACTTCATTAGAAAATTATTTATTATCTTTACCTAATGATTTACGTATAGTCCTTACACAATTTAGAACAAGTAACCATAGACTACCAATTGAAACGGGAAGTTGGTATAAAATTGATGTTGAAAATAGAATACTAGTAAGTAATTTATATAATGCTACATTAGGAGACGAATATAATTTTTTATTGTGTTGTCCATCACCCCAAAATCTTAGAGAATTATATTTACCACCTTATTACTTTAAATATCCTTCTGTTGAACACATTTGTTATCCTCGTGTAATTAAATTAGTTAGATTAATTAAATACGGGATGCGTATGCTCCCTTAATATCTCTGTAAATGAATAACAAAATGTAAATGTATGTATTCTCAATATTACTGTATGTGATTATTATGAGAATACAACACTGTTCTGTTCTGTTCTGTTCTGTTATTCCTGACGAAGTATTAGCATATATGCATGTTCTAGTATTTATTTAGACAGTCAATATGAACAGTTTCAGAGTTTGTTACACTATGATAAAATATTGAATAGATTCCTATACACATTACTAGAACAATTACTTCATCAGACCTATATTAATATATTGTGTTGTATTTGTTGTATTGTTATCTCACTGAGTAACGCGAATTTAGGTAACAGTGCAGTGCCTTGTAAGATCGCAATGTGCAGGCATACTGACATTGTACATATACATTTCTTATCCAGCTCTGTCTGCATACATACATCCTCGAAAACCAAGGCCATTATGACTACACTAACCTCCGTTATTTGACGGAGGTTAGTATAGTCATAATGGCTTGGGTTTTCGAGGATGGCATATAATATAGCTTCAATATTTAGTAAAATGTATGTGTGCGTGCGTGTGTGTGTGTATGTGTGTGTGTGCATGTGTGTGTGTGTGTGTGTGTGTGCATGTGTGTGTGTGTGTGTGTGCATGTGTGTGCATTTATTAGTTTAATGATTGTCTAATAGTATGATTTTATAAGGTAAAATCGGTCGTGAAATCGATACGAGTGCAACTGCACGCAAATACATTCATGTACTAAACTTTTTTTCAGTCTCACAGTTTTGACGTAAACATATTGGGGCTCAATAATAATTTTAAAATATGTTTTTTTATTATTTTCTAATTTAGTCTCGAGTTCATGTTGTTTCCATTCAAGGGGTTTGGTCACATCCATCAAGTAAGAGTGCAGAAGTACTCGCTTATTGAGGGAATTTTTAAAACATAAATGACATTTCTTTGTCAATATCGATCTAACACTGTCGGTTGTTTTTTATTTTTCTATTTAGCGAGTTTTTGTCATAACTTTATTCTCAAAGATCACACATACAGACATAAATACATTTTAATTATAACACACATTGGCCATGTTTAATATGTATATTGAAAGCTCAAAATGACAGGCCATAATCACATTGCCGTTCTTTCTTCTGCTGTAATAGGGTTGTAATAGGAATAAATTAATAAATTGTTACTGTCACCATTTCAGTTTGAATTTATTTATGATGCATTTCACGATGTTAAAAGGCGTGTTCAATAACATAATTACAACTTTATAACTAATATATAATTGTGAAGCGTAGTTTTTCCATCCCTTCTATCAAACACCGTAGAACTCGTGCCGACATTTGCTCAATATGTATGATTTTTGTCTTATGCAGTTATGTTATGTTAAAGGCATAATATCACAGATATTTATGTTTTTTATTTGGACGTTCTTAGCTATAACTGCAATGTGCATTCATTTGACATACTGAGGTATACCAATTTGAACATTATGGGGATACATCTCAAAATATTCATTTTGACAAAATATGTGTAAATTATGTCAAATAAAATATATTTAAATAATGAAAAGTTTCAAATTAGTACTTAGTTATATTCTACAATGTTTACTCTACCTGTTAACAATAATATTATGTTG
>JAUTBV010124694.1:0-12740 GCA_032361325.1 Lepetodrilus fucensis
CCAGTCTCCATGCACAGACACACACACACACACACACACACACATATAAACGCAGTCATCACACGCACACATAAACATACATACAATCAGTAGCATAGACCCACAATAGCGCTCTTGTAGTGATAATATAATAACTGGCTTTGTTCATAAATACAGTAACTGTTCGCTTCAGCAATTAGGATCAGGAAAAGTGTAGGCCTATAAGATTTCCTTCGTTAACGTGTTGCATGGAATGAATATTGATACTGTGAGAGGGCTTTACTCATGTATATGCATTTAGTATTACTTTAACAATTTAATGAATGTGTATGTATTTACACTGTCGTAAATAATAGCTGAATGCTGTAATTATGTTATTTATGTTAACACTGTCATAAATAATGGCTGAATGTTGTAATTAATTGTGTACACGTAATTATCTGACACAATAATGGACCATGTTATTTCTGTTAACACTGTCATAAATAATGGCTGAATGTGGCAATTAATTGTGTACATGTATTATATATTTTTCTGACACAATAATAGACTATTTTCCTTCTACATATTTTCGAAAATCAACATAGCGGTATGTAAATGTACCGGATGTATTATTTATCCTCGTACAACTTCTCCTGCATTGTCCTCATAGGATATATAATCAACCGGAATAAGACAATCAGCACAAAACAGTTCAATGACTTGTAACAGGATAAAAATATCAATCATCGATAAACGGAAATAAATTACCTCCGAACGTGTTAAATAAACAAGGATATGCCGGAATTGGGTCGTACTTCCTTGCAGAGTCTCATGATCATATGATAAATAGATTTCTGTGAAATTGTCTATTGTTTATTGTCACGTATACGTTACTGAGATAGCTGTACTGCATACTATGCATCATCCTCGAAAACCCAGGCCATTATGACTACACTAACCTCCGTCAAATACCCTGGGATCACTGTCTATATAGAACTCCGTTTTCGACTACGGTTAGCCTGTTTGAATATTGTAATGTATTATATAAGCAACCAATCAGAGACTAGACATGTGACTGGTGCGTTAGGCTTACGTGAGCTCTTGTAGTGATACACGCGAGATAGACGGATATAACTCTGAAAAGCTCTCTGCCTATCTCGCGTGTATCACTACAAGAGCTCACGTAAGCCTCACGCCATGTATTATTAATGGCACTAGGTTATTCGTCGTTCCGAATTTTAGTAGAAAAGTATCTAAACAAGTATCTACCGGCCATTAATTAATCTAGTTTAAAGTGTATTGCAGAGCACGTCCAATAAAATAAATATTACTTATTTCTGTCCCACCCTAGTAATTCCACTGCACACCTCCATGATACTTACTCCATGCGATAGTTTTAAAGTTCAAATAGACCCAACTATCACGCCTACATTTACTCGGTGAAATTTACTTGAACGGAATCCTAGGGAAAGGACACTAATAAAGGCTTACCTTGACCAAACACTACTGAGTTGATGACTAATTACGTTTACACTGATGAAATACTGCTGGGCTGAAAACTAATCAGGGTTGTCGTGGCGATCTCAGATGGCGCAACAGACAAGACAGTGGAAAGGAAGTCAATCAGCAAAGACGAGGTCGAATATTGGATTAGGGCGGGATACTGACAGAAGATCAATTATAAACAATTAAATTAGAGGTTGGCATTTCAGTGAAATCTTTTTCAAGTGTGTGCTCTTTTTCGTTCCTTTCTTTGTTTTTCAATTTTATTTTCGTTTTCTTTTCTTCAATTGCCATCAATGTTTCTTTATGTAGATATATGTATTTATATACTTACATACTTAATTTACTTACTTATTTACTTACTTACTTTTTTATTATTATTATTTCTATTTATGTTTGTGTTTTTATTTGATTTTTTAAAAATTAATTAATTTTATTTATGTATTTATTTTTAAATTATTTAATTATTTATTCATTATTTATTTATTTATTCATTCATTCATTCATTCATTCATTTATATATTCATTCATTCATTCATTCATATAGTTAGTTAGTTAGTTAGTTAGTTAGTTACAATGTATTTGTTTCATTTCTTTGCAACTTACAGGTGGTTACTTGATCTGATCCATTTGGTCATTGAGATAATAATTCATGCATTCATTATAGATTGGAAAAAGGCACAAGCCGGACTCTCCTGTAAAAAAACGACGTACCTCTAACGTAACCGTTACTCCAATGATAGAACTAATGTTGTCTATGCCTGGATAAGATTGGAATTGTTAAAGCACTACGTCGTTCCGTACAGAACAGCCCTGAAACTCATTATTCACAAGACAAATCGTTTTTAATAATAACAACCATCGTGACACGTGACATACATCTTGAACTCGCTAGAATTAACATTCATTATATGGATATTCGCATTTCATTTACTTGAAACAGAACGCCAAGGATTCTAAGCTGCAAATACCATTCTCTCCAGTTTCAAATAAAATCAATACAAGATGGCCACTGATTTGAGAAGCTCCATACACTGACCCAATTACAGCAGATGCGTAGGAGTTTTAAAGACGTTCAGAAGATGACATGAGAGGCAAGTCCTCGAAGGCAGAATGGACGATTTAGTATCAATGACAGGATGAAAGCCATAGTACCACTAGTGTGGACAAGTTGAACGATTAAGTGTTTGCAGCTGTCGAGGGGAAAAGAAAATTTTGCAAAAGTTGTGACACAATCGGAAATGTGAAGAGATTTTCAAGAGGCACACGACATTCTTAGCTGTGCTTTTGCACCGATATATTGTATATTCCATCAATGTTATTTTAGAACTGAGCAGTACATAACAAGAACGCCCTCTGTATGAATAATAAATAGGGCCTCCTTAACTGTAGTGTAGCAACATTATTATGCAATGTTTTTACACGAATACGTCATCAAACCTCATGAGAAAACGTGTATCTAGTTATAAATGCAATGCTGTTTTACATGTAAAGATAGCTTTCGATTCATACTCACAATTTAGCATTGCTTAATCTGCATTCTGTACGTCAATACATCTGAAATTCCAAGTCAGTTGTACGGGTTTTGCTTGATAAATGTTCTACTTGTGAACAAATGTAGATACTAACGTCAAGGAATCTCACAAACGGCATTTAATATTGACCATTCGTCTGAGAACGCTTCTAGATATAGTTTTCCGATTGCTCTAGCTCCTAGACGACATTTCACATTTATATGTAGATCGTACATTGATAGTCTTAATCAAGTAGCATCTCCATGTCTTCATATTTCAAACTTCGGATCGAAGTCTTGCTGAGACCAGAGCAAATACAAACATCGCCACCAACCGTTAGGTCAATCCCTGGCTTGAGTCTGCTCTCCTGAGAAACTGAATCCCAGCACGAAGTACGGGCTTATTGGGAATTTAGAGAAGAATTGATCGAGGTCTGAGCTGTGAAGGAACTTGAACGGGGAATTATGGCGTTATATCAATCTCATTCTGGATCGTTCAAGGTGTATTTAGCGAATGAAGTCCTCTGGAGTGTCTATCCTAAAGGCAACTATGCATACGTTGAGTTTTGGTACCGATGTAGGATAGCATTTGTGTAGTAATAGTCCATGGATTCTGCTTCTGGCGACCAGCAGGGTTCGTACAAAACGTGTGGATCAAACATTCCAGAACCCTTCAAGAACCATAATAATGTTTCAGGCATTCTTATCAAATAATAATGTGCGAGACATGAGAGTATGTATGACCCAAAAAGCTATCGTATTTTACGATTGATCGTAAACCAGTCGTGGGGGGGGGGAGGATGCGTGGTTATCGTAACCGTTCCGCAAAGCTTTCTTTGCTTTAAATGACCATACCGGAAGTGGTATTAATGTAGGAATTTCGAACAAAGGTACTTCAGAATGCAACCTAATAGTTCCAATGAGAAAACGTAACATACGTTTATCTTAGAAACATGGGTTCGACCATCACAAATGTGCATTAATGTAAACATATGTTACACATGTACACAAATGTACACAAATGTACACACATGTACACAAATGTACATAAATTTACACAAATGTACACAAACGTCATATACTTCAAATGGTCATATACTGTTTATAATATTACACGTAAGTTTAAATAAATATTGAAATATTACAATTCAGTTGAATACAAAATTGTAGTAATGTTTCTGATTATCAAGCCATTAAAAAAGTTCTAACCTAATAGCCATTCTATTAACCTCCATACGCAACAACGTTTAATTATGCAATTCATTTCACTTTCATGACGCTAAAGGAACACAAGAAAAAGAATCGAAAATTCTACAATCTAAAATATCTTAACACCAAGTCAAGCACACACACGTTGAAATAGCATAGTGAGAATAAAATCCATTCTTGCCGACAATGCTCAAACAGTGTTATCTGTCAGGGTCAGTGCGTGTGCGTGCGCGTGCTTAATCCTTGCTTCTGCATAATTAACATAGCCAGCTTTGAGGATGTTGTGGGATCGATGTCGGCTGCGACGGTGGTCGCGGTGCAGATGGTAATGAGATACTTTGAGCACAATCATCTCCAAGTGCGAGTATTTGTATCAGCTGTTGATTGGAGCGAACTGTTGATTGTTCACTGTTCGTCTTCAGCGTTTATGAGATCTTTAGTATACGGAAATGAAACCAGAAATGCATTGTCAATTGTTAGAATAATTAGTAATTCCGATTGAAATTAGAAACACGCCTAAAGTTACATGAGAAGTTGAGAACCGCGGTATATGTGTATTAGAAGAAGTTCGTTGCATGTGCATTGTTGAAACAATTGCAATTAAGGAGTTTAAAATATCATAGTCCATAAATAGTGTCAGATAATATAGCCTACAAACATTGATTGATATTTTCTTAAATTGTTATATACTTATTAAATTACGTTGTCCTAATAATGAAAAGCGTTTAGTCAAATCGTCTTTATAACGAGGACTTAACCTCAAGGGTCTGTAACGATGATACCAATTTAGAAATAATTTACGCTATACGACCTCCCATCGTACCCAGGGGATATTGACGTGCAATTGCTAACATGACATTACCAGCGTTGTGATGAACAATGATTGTTGCTACTATGGAAATGCCCGGAAATACACGATGAAGTACTACTATTGGATGGATTGGCAGCTAGTTGGCTGCAAAATGTCGACGACTTTCGGTGATGTTCATTAATACTATTCTGTCTGTAATGCTATGGTACAAGATGGCACAATGGATATTAATCTA
This sequence comes from Lepetodrilus fucensis, assembly GCA_032361325.1. Taxonomy (NCBI): domain Eukaryota; kingdom Metazoa; phylum Mollusca; class Gastropoda; order Lepetellida; family Lepetodrilidae; genus Lepetodrilus; species Lepetodrilus fucensis. The sequence goes on from JAUTBV010124694.1 coordinate 5,233, forward strand.
TATGTGCATTGTCCATAGTAACGTCGACATCATATGGACGAAAATATTAAGCATCGCCAAATACATGTACCAGTATCCACGAACATACGACATACATATCAGCCCGTAAGTTACGAAACGTTCTGAGTACGAGTTCATACTCAAGATCAAATGTTATATGGAGATTTGTGAACCAAGGTTACGAAAAGTGAACCAAGGCCCCGATGTTACGAAACCTTTTGAGTACGAATTCTTACAGACATACTCAAGCTCAAATGTTACATGGATATTCGTGAATCAAACTGTCAGTCGAGCATGAAATCGTATTCAATAATGTTTCGCAATCTCCAGGCCATATATTCATTAAGCAAAGTGTTACATGTAGTAGAGTTGGTTAACCAATAGAAAGACAATTGCTCCATTGATTGGCAGATGAATAGGCTTACTATACCGGTAGAGTAGGAATCAACAGGGGCTTCCAGCACTACACACGCTATATTGATGCGAGCAGGATTTGACATGAACATACAATTGCGCCAGATTAATGTATTAAACATTCACATTAATGGTACCTATCGGCAGTGTGGTCGGAATCATGGCAATTGGTTCAAGGGTAAATCAGTGAACAAGACTAGCTGTCATAGTATGTAACATACTTGATCTACATACATATTTTGTATCATTGTTGGAATCTGTGGATTTGGTATGGATATTAAACATTCACATTAATGGTACCTATCGGTAGTGTGATGGGTTTGATGCTATTTGGCATACTAGTACTTATGTTGTTGGTTCTAGTGTAAATCAGTGAAGGCTAGCTACCATAGCATGTACTATACTTGATCAACCAGACATTGTTTTGGTACCATTATTGTAATCTATGGATTTGGCATGGACATAGGGATTACTTCATGTATAATTACCATTTAGGTACTGTATTGTGCTATAGCAGCAAAGACATGCATCTGAACTGAACACGCCAGCTTGATGCAATACACACGAAGCAAGGTGTTAAGTAGGATAAACAGGCAATTGGTTCTATGGATCACACGCACATACAATACATATAAGACCGAAGCAATGCCATCGATCATCATGCCAAGCTATAGGTACATTCCTGCACAAGACAATGCTAGCTTAATGGTCAAGCGATGTTCAGTTAGCTACCTGTAAGAAGCGGCAGCCATATTGCAAACCACCAGGAACATCTTACAGTAAACACGACACTAACCATTACAGAATCAGAATTTATGTCAATACAGACAATGAACAAACAAGGGTCAAATCACGTCATAATTGCATCATCATATATGAAAAAGCGCACATCTGAAGTCGTACCGCGCCGATGGAGCTATACATATAATTATCTATGCGTAAGATACAGTCAGGCAGATATGAGAAGACAGATAAATAAATACGGTACCTATTTCAGCGAGGTTGGTCTCTTCGAAAACATGACAGGGGGGGTCCCGTTCCCAGAAGGGTTTGGCACATAAGAACCTCTCCACGTTATATAATATGGAACACGCGCTCATGTCTCCCGGCGTTAGGTCGCCGGCAGGTTGGCAGCGGAATGTCGTCGGATCTCGGTGGCGTTCATTGATCTCGGCCGAGGATGGAACCACCGCCGTCGATGCCGAGTCGCCGTCAGTGCTGACTGATTATGTAGATCAGGCCGCTACCTTCCTCCGCCTGCCTAGCAGTCTCTATATCTGTGTGCAGCTATTGTCCGTCAGAAGTGACTCACGGCTTCACGGTGCCACCGCTACAGGTTCTCGTAGAATTCCGGTCTTTAATCCGGGGGGTGGTTATTTGGAGGGGGCACCGGTTGCGATGGACGAACAACTGGCGAGATGAGGGGTAAGGATTTCGGTAGAATTTGAGATGGTGCCAGATCGAGGTACTAACAAAGCTAACTTGCTCTGGATTGCGAATGATGCGGTGTTACTTATACCATTAACTGGAATTGGATAGGATTACGAAAGATACGTTATATATAGAGATGCCTATACTTTATATATATAGAGAGAGGTCTACCGGTATAGTATTTCCACTAACGTTGAGGGATAAGACATTCTAGGCTGCTATGTGACATACGCATGAACAAGAGACTATTGTACAGAATAGTATACTTGCATGAACATTCGTATCTATATTAGCACATTTGTACATTTATTATAAGCTAGCTAGACAGAACGTATTATGCCTAATCACAACTATTCAAATTAATACTTGATATAATGCGATAATTTAAGAAATGCATGATTTTCCAACGGTAACCCTTCCAGCTCATATAGCAAGAACTAGCACCCAACGTAAAACAAGTTTCTTAGACAATGATCGACTGAATGATGACTTCCATTCGACCTTTGAACTCCAGACCATCCAGATTAAAATCCTCCCCAGGGAGCCCCTATGTTGGAACTGTTCTGGACGGCGCCACATTGGAGAACACCGCTGTGCAATACACTAATGGCATGCTCCAATATCACTACTCGCAACTCGGAGAAGACTTCCAGAAAACTCCTATGTATTACGTATGAATGCATCAGAATTCTTACGACCGCATTCGGAACACATCGGTCAAAGTCGTTCGAGTCCTGAGAAGACTTCCAGAGAGAGTCAACTCCTATGGGTTACGTATTAGTGTATCTGAATTCTTACGACTGCATTCGGAACACATCGGTCAAAGTCGTTCAGGCCCCAGAGGGACAACAGATAAACACACGCGCGGAGCAGTACCAATGCATCATGCACGTGCACGTTCCTCACCCTCGGTGGACTAGTCAAACGTCCACACGCCCCAGGGACTGGCATTAAACGTCCACAGCCTTGTGGGACTGGCCAATACGTCATCAGCTGGTTATAGCTGGACAGTGCGTGTAATGAGACAGTTTTAGCTCGCTGTATGATGACCAGTTTAAACTGGACATTGCCTCGGCTATGAGGAACAAAGGAAATGCCAGCATAAATTGAAGGATATCGTCAACTAGCATGTTCTATTAGCAATCTAAGATTATTTGTCTTCAAGGTCATGTATGATTTGTCTATAATTATACTAATGACATAATATGCATTTACTAGTAAGATGTCCATAAGCAAAAATATCAAAGAATCAGACAAACAAAGCCACAAATGTTATGTGTGTGTTTGTTTGTTTGAGTATGCATAGTCTATGTTGTGTGTGTGTGTGTGTGTGTGTGTGTGTGTGTGTGTGTGTGTGTGTGTGTGTGTGTGTGTGTGTGTGTGTGTGTGTAACATGCAGTGTTTGTACTTAATGTACAAATAAATCATTACCATACCGGAAGTCAATTAACGATAAACATGCTAATCAGATTAAATATGCATGCAGATTGGACCCTATCATTGTAATCACTTCCTGCAATAATCGACCACAAGAGGCGCCACAGTCCTATTAGAAATGCTAAAAAGATCACGGACCACTCCTTTGAAGAATAGCCGTCAGACAACGAGTGATACGGATTGGCCGAATAGGAGCACAGCGGATTCTTTGATGTCGGAGACTATCGCACGTTTGACATTGTTTAATCCTCAGATGCATCCAACGACTCCATTTGAAACCACATCAGCACTTGGTTTAACATGCACTAAACTGCCATGGTGTCGACTTCGAATTGGCAGTCAAAGAGATAAATAATTCTCTGACGGTTTTCATGATTAGCAGAACACGCATATTTTTGGGTTTTTTTTATATTTAGATTGAACCAAAGTGAAATGCAATTTCGTGAGGTGCCGACGTACGTCATCCGCTATGCTGAACCGTGACATTTGGTATTTTATGTCTAATACGAAGTAAGCAGCGAATATAGCTGACCGTAATGCCACGGCTGAAATCGATTTCATGAGTGATGAAGATAATGAGCGGAGTATAGTCCTTCGTACCCTTCTAGACAACCCCTGTACGAAACGGTGCAACTCTAATAAGATAGCCTTGACGTATTTGATATCCTTTCACAAAGGTCTCTAACTTATCCGCCAAGAGACCATCCTCGAAACCCAGGCCAGTATGACTACACTAAACCTCCGTTAAATATTGTTGTAGCTATTGCACAACGGTGTCCTGAGTACATTGGACCAGGAAGGGTATCTCGAAGCTCTCGTATCCACTATGAGACAATAGCGCTCTCGTAAGCAGACAATCCCATGTAGTATAGATCGCTACGAGAGGTATTATGGTCTCGTAGTAGATACGAGAGCTTCGAGAAACGATACCCAGAGCAATGGGCCCAACTTTAAATGCCATCATCTATATACATCCATATGAATGTAACACTCAAGGATAATCTATATGCACCTTTTCATATTACATTAACACTCGTATGCCGTCATCTAAATACATTCATATAGAATATACACACTCGCATTAATCTAGAAATGCATATGTGGTCATAACACATCCGTCATGAACAGTGTAGGCAAGGTGCGTAAATAGCACATTTTACTTCAATATATAGCGATTGTATGTATCTATAGATCTATATACCGTGTTCTCGTGTCATAATAAGGCTCGGGTGTCTTGTACAGACAATAGTCCCATGGGCGGCGTTCATCAAATAATATAGTTGCTAAAATCTAATAGTCGATCAATTCGAACCGCTAATCGGAATTAACACGTTAGTAATCAGACACATGCAGCAGCGTAATTATGATAGACCTGTCTGTGGTGTGCAACCCTGTATAAGCTTTAACTCTCTCCACGCTGTGGGAAACTGGAGATGCCCTAAAGAATGCTGCCTGCTTAGAGTTGACAGTAGGATGTATTCCAATCCAGAGTTGACGCTGGGTGATTGCATGTTGCCACCAACAATGGCGTCTGTCAATTCTATTCTGCATATCCATTACAGCAAATGGATAATCGATAAATAAAACGATGTGATGGACATGCACGTGCATTTTACTGCATGTCAGCGTTAACTGGGGGGGAAAAAACAAACAAAGGATGCCTCGGCACGCGTGGATCGAATTTGAAAGTATCGAATAAAATTAATTATGTCTCATCGGATAACGTAATAAGGTAACTGTTTTAAATTTAATCATTGTAAATACTGATGCTGGTAATGTCTCGTGTTCAGACACGTGTGTGATTAAATACCCCTCTGATTAAACTTTTAATAAATACGGTAAAGGAACGTAGTTCAATCGAAATTAATATACATATAATTAGGATTAATGTTTCACTGAGAAGTAATCTAATTAAAATCAGATTGCTTAAACATTTTGACATGCTCTTGCTTAAACTTAACGGTTTAGGATCTTATTCTACTTACATACAGTAGACGTTTACTTTAGTTATCACTTGATCATAGGAATTATTTCATGAAGACTATTTGAAAACTAGATTTTAATTTCCATACTTATTGAACAGTAAATTGCATAGTTTGCCACGGATCATGTTATTCAATGTCTGGCATGCGTTTCACGAAAGAATCGTACTTTTATCCGAGCGTAATTCAGAATGTACGCCATAGTTCTACTATAGCAGGAAATGACGTCATCTGGACATGCCAAGACTGAAAAGCAGGCCCTATGCAATCTATACTAAATGTCACTCAATGACAACACAGCTGCAAACGTTCGTGCGGTCGTCTTATCTGTCAAGTCCTGATTTATCCCACAACAAAATACTGTCCATCTGTAAATTAGGAAGATTTCAATTTAGATTAACCCGTCGTACAAATATAACAGAGCGGACATTGGAAGGATGAAGACCATCTACATCTTTGTCTTCAATGGCGCGCCATTGGACCTGTGGGAACTATAACGTAAAAGTGTTCCCCTCCAATTATAGTTAGGTCAAAACAACTATACGTGCTTGTAGCGCAATGCTGATAACGTTTTTGGAGCGAGGGTAGTTTAATAGAAGCCTTCACTTGTGTAGGCCCATATCCAGGTTAGTGTTTTGAAAACGTCCAGATCGTATCACGAAAACCCTGGTGTACGGTTTCACATTTGGACATTTTAATTTTTATATCAGCTGTTCTCGGTATAAGGAGCCGACTGACAATATTTCTACGTTAAAGAGCAAAGCATAGAGGTTTATTTTGTCAACGTCTTAAAATTATGAAGATAAATATTCTAAGCTGAATTTATGATATGAAATGATTTACGGTAATATACACGTCGAAAGAACGATCGTAATTCGCTGTAGACGTTATGATACTGATGGCATTTCGAATGCCATTTTGTCACGACAGACAGCATTTCGATAAGCTCGTTAAATACGTGCCCATATCGTTAAATTTGGTGCGGGGAAAAACCTGAAATGATAGAAAGAGGTGATCTAGTAGAACCACCAGCTAAAGTTCTTGACGGAAACATCTACTAGCAAGCTATGTGAACAGAAACATCTACTATATAGCATCTAGGTACTATGAACGGAAACAACTACTAGTATCTACTATTAACTGAAACAACTACTAGCAAGGTACTATGAACGGAAACTACGACATGTATATTATTCACCTATTTTGGACTGAAACGGTTATTGTAATGACGAAAACGGCTTCTGGATTCCGAAACAGCTAGATTCGGAAATAGCTATAGCACCACTGACTACTGAGTGTGTAAGGGGTCGAGGACATGTGTATACACCTCAGTTCGGAGGGTCACGTCGCGGTGAATTATGCAGGTCGGAAACTGTTGAATGACTCATATGCAACAATGCGACACTTCTCGGGGTGATACAGAGAAGTGGTCGTTCAGACTTTTAGCGTCGAATTATCTGTAACCGAATTACCAGCTTGTCAAGGCGGCGAGACTAATTCTCCAATTGAGTCCAAGTCTTTGCTACCAGGGAAGGCTACTAGCACATGTAATTAAATTATGACGTCTCTCGTCTCTTAGAACACGCACACAAAGCTCTGCCTAACAGTCCGGTTATGTTCTTTGGAATCGGTTGAAAAATAATTAACCCTTTTAGTCAACCATTACGCCATCAATGAATGTTGCTTGCTTTGAAAGTTTGGTGTTCAATTGGCTTGATGGAAAACGAGTTCATCAGAAATGGTAAAACACAGATGCTTTTAAGTTGGTTTTGGAGTGATAATCCAAGGTTAAATAATGGACAGTACGGTATTAGACTCATCTCTATTAAATTATATTAAGTCTTCAATATATTACAACCAGGGATATAACATGCGATGTTCTGTTATCATACCGGTATAACGCTGCCATGCATAGTACCAATGTGATAGCTGCAGTTCTGTGGCTAACAGATGCCCCGTTTACTATTTTGCTATCTAGTATAATAGATAACAAAATAGTAAACGGGGCAACTTTTAGTTACAGAAATGCAGCTACCAAGCCGCAATAAGGATGAAATCATAAATCGTACTTCGGGCTAAATATTTTGAACACATTTTAAAGGCATACTATCGCATATATTTATGGTTGTTTTGGACTAGTTGAAGTTGTTAGCTCTAACTGGAAAGCACATTCACTTGACATACATACAATCATGTTTGTACTTCCAAAAAGCTTTCCACCGCTGTGTGTTTGACAAATCTTCA
>JAUTBV010124705.1:0-12739 GCA_032361325.1 Lepetodrilus fucensis
GGCAATTGACCTTCCCATATTGTTCAACTCCAATTTGTATAGGGATTCTCGAAACGTTCATACGAACTGTTTAGCCTATATAAGAACAGTTCGTAGCCATACTATAAACTGTTAAAAACTGTTCTTATGCTAAGAAGTTTGTAAGAATGTTTCTAGAATGTTACTAGGCCTTCAGCTACGTTATTAGCAACGTTGCACGAAAGTTCCGAAACACTTCTACCTCTACAATTTGTACAAACCTGAAACGTATCTGTTTCGCAATTCTGTGTCACTTAAACTTAATATTATATTTTCATTTCCGCTTTTACCAAAGTGATATGAGCGTACCTTTTATGGTGCGGATTTGGTGGTAAATTAAATGTCCCTATTATATTATTATTATTATTATTATTATTATTATTATTATTATTATTTACGAAATAATTGTAGCGATGAAGGTCCTTCCTACCTGTATACAGCTGGTGCAATTGGATTTACTGTGGAAATACAAGCGTAAGAACAACGAAGGCCTGTATTTTAGAGGATGATAACCCCCGTGAACTAAGGCAACTCAAATGGAGTTATTTCACCATTATTAAACTTGAACAGGTCTTTGGCTGAGTTTCTCATGTAGGCTGCGAATATACTGAATCCGCTCTGGCTGACCACTAGCACGTCACACCGGGTCAGAATCTGCTGCTCCAACAGTGCGGTTTCGAATCCCTCACACACGTTTCTGTCTTCCCGTTGACGGTCAATATGTCTGATCTTACCGTCTACAGTCAACAAGCTGGAGCCGAACTCTTCCTTCGCCAGTTTCCGGACCATCTCGGCATCGGTGGCGATGAAATAATAGACGTCCTCTCCGTACTGACGCAGAAATTTCCACAGAAGTTTGACACTACGCACGGAATTGACCTGGCCCTGGTCTACGGGAATGGTTGGGTTCCGGCCTATCCGGACATGCGCACAGACGAGCCGCCTGGAAGACGTCTGAAGCGTGGTCTTGATCTCGTTGAGCTTGATCTTGAGCTTGCCTGCTGGTTGGAATAACAGGCTCCACATTCTACTGAACATTTCTGCTCGTGACTCTGACCTGGCCCACGGAGGCATCAAATTGCTGTACTTCGGATTTCGTGCTAACGCCGACGAGAAGTCCTGGTTGTTCCGTATGAAGATGATATCTTCCAAGTGTCTGTCATTGAAGTCGTCCTCCGTTAGTTCCCGTTTGAACTGAGGTTTGTCTTTAGCGTTGATGTAGTCGACAAACGGCAACTTTAACAGACGGTCTCCCACCGTCCAGTCTATTTTATTTGGACGGAAGAACATGTCGAAGTCACACGGTGAAGTCATTCTGATTCCGAATCTTCTCCTGGTCACGAGAGCCAGGAAGAAAACGCCCATGATCCCCCGCTGCCGGTCCCCAAGACCTCCGCACGTGGTTTTGTCATCGCACAGGTACACCAAGTATTTCCCTTTGATAGGCTTTGGCAGATCTGGTAGATCTTCCAGAAACGCTTCACCAATATTATCCCTTTCAATATTTAACTGGGCGATCCTTCTGTGAAATTTCGCCTTTGAAGATGGCAGCAAGATAATATTCTCTTCACTGATTTCAGATGTTTTGGTTGTTAATTTACGCTTCTCAACATTGGTATTGTTCATGTGCTTGATCCAGCCGAATTCAGAGGCGTCAGTTTCTTTGGTTGTGGAATGGGAACGTAAGTCATCCGACGACGTGACCTTGGCCTTGCGTTCCCCCGGGTAACCATAGTCATCACGTGATGACGAAATAAGAATTGTTTTATTGCTGCGTTGGACTATAACGTCATATAGACGTCTGGAGGCGTCTTGTCCACGCCACGTGTGCAACGTCAACGACGTCGGGGTAACGTCATCGGTTTCAGCGTTGTAGACGTACACAACTACAAGAACGGCCAGAAAGGAGAAGAGGTAGAAGACAGCTTTGTACCGCGAGATCCACTCCATTCCTGAAAATACACAGATATTCAATTTTATTATTTTTCAAATTGTGGTCAGTTTATAAACGAGTATTTTTCTTTTTATTAATTGTGCATGCAATATATACTACTTGATATGAGACACCTCTCACGTGCAGAGACTATATTCACGTGTCTATCCAAGGGAAATACATTATATATTAATAATGGCAAAGCAATACAATAATTATAAGTGCGACAAATGTTAAACTATAGTATAAACACACTTATAGTATAGTCTATGCTATAATTAGTGCCAGCATATAGCCTTCAGTAACAAAGAACAGCGTTGAACTGCAAGGATTCTCGCAAATACTAGGAAATCTTGAAAACTAAAATTGAAAGACACATACATGCAGCCATATATGATTGCAACAAATCATTATGGGTATCTTAATATAACTCATATATAATAACGTCAATAATTTTAGTTTCAATCGCTGAAGCTCGTGCAATACAATTATTCTACTCAGTAGATAAAGTTGATATTAAATAGAACATCGTGTAATATCCTCTATATATATGGTTAGTGTCCGAGATGCACATCAGAAATAAACGAATACAGTAATCCAATACACTCTGGTGTTTCCTGTGACAATGCATGCTAAAGGCTTTGGAAATGAAAACCTGTCACTATATTATAAACTAGTATCAGTATTAGACTGACGTTTAGGCAATTTCTGATAATGATGCAATCAAATGAGCTTACCAACTTGTGCAGAAAGAAACGTCGTATATTTGGGAGTAAAAGTACAAACTGCGACCGAATCAAATGACAAATAGCTCTGAATGTGAGAAAATGGCCTCATAGCCGTACAAGCCCAATTGTAACGTGCATTATAACCTTAGCGTATAAGCATTGTTTTCTTTTAACATAAATATTGGAAATGGATACTTCTGACATGCGTGGACAACCAGACACTTACATTGAGGCCAACTTTTACGATGCAGCTGAGAACAGATTCAGGATCTGACTGATGACAGCCAGATGGACACAGGGCTCAGAAGCAGCGACTTGTAAATGCTCAGACAATACACTGATAGGGTCAATGAGAAAGGCTACAACGATTGCATGCATGGTAGCTGTCTCACATTGGTAGCATTACAGTGTATAGGTCTGTACAAACACGGCACACCGGTATAACATAGTAGAGGATAAATAAATAATACTGACATTCTATTATATGCTATACACAGATGCGTCTGAAGGTCTCTATGATTGACGAGACAAGTGGACAAATTTATAGTGGTTTGTTGGATATGGTAGTTATTCTTGGGTGGCCAAAGTTATTGGGAGGCATTGAGCCAACGCCATTTTGGGTCATCTCACAGTAGTTGTATAAGATATCGAGTACACTATATTATTTAATGCAGTATCCTCATATTGCCAGCATTAGATAGCTGGTGGAACTAATATTATTTTTGTTTATTTTCTTTCAGGAATATGCGTATGGCATACCGTATACCGTAGGTATTTCAAGAGGCCTGCAAGGATTACGGAGAGGACACGATGACAACTAGTAACTGATTGTGTATCTACATATTGCATACTGTCAGTGATAATAGGCCCTACAGGAAACAACATTTTTACATTTTAAAAAACCCATGTTTTTCTACTAGCTACAGAGCTAATAGAATACTCACCTTTAATCCTGAAAAACGACAAAGCGAACCAAAACACAGATAGCACTATGGCGTGTATCTGAAACAGGAACGTCATGTCCCTCCACCCGTCACGTGATCCCGACGACGTCACTGGTACACGAGCACTCACTTATGATGACACCATTAGTTGCATTTCCGCTTCAATCCACTATTTTGTAAAGCAGTAAAACAAAAACGTTATCCAGGAATCTCTAACACAAACTGAAATCCACTTTAAATTTATATTTAAGAAAACAAGGCTGTACTTTGAGTTAATTACGCCAAGACTATCATAACCAATTCTAATGCTCTTTAATGACATCATTATTGACCAATTCCACGATTCCACAACCTTACAGAGAGCCAATGACATAATTATGTCCAACAACCTTTCTTGAAACCAATACCAATTATTGTCTGACGTTCACAGAAAGCTATATGCACACACTTAACAGTGTTCCCTGTCGTCTAAGTCGTGTCTCTGGATCTTCTACAACTAACTAAGTCGTGTCTCTGGATCTTCTACAACTAACTAAGTCGTATATTTGGATCTTCTACAACTAAGTCGTGTCTCTGGATCTTCTACAACTAAGTCGTGTCTCTGGATCTTCTACAACTAACTAAGTCGTGTCTCTGGAGCTTCTACAACTAACAGTGTATAATGAATAGGTCCATGGGCTCACTGTCCAACAATTCGTGTCTCTGCAAAAGTTTGAAATAATATTTATTCTGTATAAACAATGAGAAGTTATCCTCATAGCCAACAGCATGTGTTACAGGTCATTTGATAACCTGGGGCACATGCCAATCAGAGCTCCAATCAGATTTGAGAAAACGTAATAAAATTATAACAGAGTTAATAGAAAAGTTGAAGGAAAATGGAACCTGTTTTCTATATGTTTGAAAGAAGTGAGAAGATAAAAATACAAGGTAAAGTGTAGCATACTGAAGAGGAAGGGTATATTATTCGACGTAAACAACGATGGGCCAACACCAATGTGCATACTAGTATATCCTACAAGACAGAGAAAGTAGTGAAGAGGTAGAGGAATATTACCTCAACAATCCAGGATGATGCATGGGTTGGCAACATTTCAAGAAATCCAAGAAAACGCTGATAAATGCACATTTCTACACCAATATGCTCAGAATTTGCACTTGAAAATCCCCTCGGAACATACTGTAGACAAACAACACCAACCTGTGAACAGTAGGCTAGCTACAGTAGATTTACTACAAGGAATAGGAACACTTATTGATAATAATGAATATAGGCCTACACCACAGCACGTATACGCACAGTTCCGGTGTAACTCCAGGCTGGGTGGAACTCCACACTCGCATGGTACATCGTAGATCATCCACGTTTCTAACCGTAGTTTAAAAGCCTGGGTCTTCGAGTCTAGCATTACAAGCAAAATACTCGGCTCTCCTGAATGACTGACACAAGCAGATAACCAAGCACCACTTCCTTCGGATAATATATATATATATATATATATATATATATATACAGGCACACACGCCCGCGAGCGCACCCGCACATTTCCAGGATGACGAACGTGAGAAGAGTGGAACGTTACCAACGTCTAAAAATGCCAACCTCAGAACTGTCGGAATTAACTAACCCTCTCACTGTAAGCGTTGTTATTTTTAAGTCTGTGACCCGCGTTCTCGCCTTAAGAACAAAACAAGGTGAACTTGATTTGCTAATTGAAAGAATAAGTCTTGTGAAGGTTATAACGTGTAGCTACTGGTTCAACTCGTTAAACCAGCATGTATCGCAGTAGACTATACATAATTAAGTTATTATGCTATTGACGGGGGCATGCACAACCGGGGTTTAAAAAATTAAGTTTGTCGGTATTGGTGTGAAGGTTGTTTCTTTTAATTGGGGTCGTATTTTTTTTAATTGGGTTGACGGTGGGTGGGGTGAGTGCTTGGTTATGGTGTATTATGGGGGTGACATGGATTATGGATGATAAGAAGTGCAATTCATGACATGCATCCCTTGTATTCTTTCATATATACACCTTTTATAATATTTACAGCATTATATTAACTATAGATCCCCAGTCTCAAAGGATTAAGGTAAATAGTTTGCATATTAATTATATTGATTGGTATTATATTTATATGAACGGAACCGCTGCAATTATTTGCTTATCTGCTCTAATGCTTATTTAAAAAACTGTACGATTTAAAAACGCATATAGTTTATAAATATCTTGCAGGTTCCGTAAGTGGAAATATAAAAAATACTCGTTCATGAAAATTTACATCGACAATTTGAGCCCTACGCCACATTGGATGCGGGCAACTGCAGTTATTACCCTTATACGGTTCTACCCTGTGAATAAACAAGGAGATAAACACATATATATGTTGCTACAGCTGTGGATGAGATACTAGTATACTATAGTGCGAGTCGTATACGCTTTGCTGGAGCGGGAAATGTAGGGTTATGGTCAGCTATTAAAGACATGAATGTGGCGTTTCCCAGCCTTTTACACTTTATCACCAACACGATTCCAGAGATGTCTGGTCAATACATACACGTATATGAAAGTGTAAAAGAAATATACCGATATGTATCAAGTAAGCCTTGTATAAGAAAAAGACATTCACTATTCTGATCCTAATATTTTATTATATTAGTATATCAATATACAATAGAAATATCGCCTTGTATTGTAGATATACTATGTGCGTCTAATTAAATATAGTATTTACAGCAGTTAGAACACGACACAGCCACTCGTCGAAAGGAAACTATTACAAATTATATAAAAAAGTCTTACGAATTGAAGATTATATTGTATTATTACCAAAAGATTTAAGAATTATGTATACAAAATTTCGAACTTGCAACCATAGATTGCTCATATAGAAACTGGCACATGGCATAATATAGATAGAAATAATAGAATGTGCAATTTTTGTAACCTGTGTATTGGTGATGAATACCACTTTCTTCTATGCTGTCCATCTTTACAGAATTTAATAAACTTATATCTATCACCATATTACTGTAAATAAATACCCATCAATTGATAAATGTGTTTCATTAATGTCAACTAAATAGCTACCGCTGATTGTTAAAACAACAACTTTTATTAAACACGGGATGCGTATGCTCCCTTGATTTTTGGTATTTGTATATATTTTTCCTGTAATATAATGTATTTCTGCATGTCACATGTATGACTTCATGAGAATAAAATTCTGTTCTTTTCTGTTCTGTAACTGTGACTGAACTGGACTGAACTGAACTTTATTCAAGCTGAGGCTGTGAGTTTACAACAGCATGGGAGGTTTACAGGAGGGGTCATGACATAATTATAACTATACAATGACACTGTGCATTCGATGTAGCGTGCAGACACACCGCTCATTCTTCACGAAACACTATATATACTGGGGATTTAAATTACGCCTACGTATATACTATTACTAGAAACAAACGCTGGTATTTAATAATTACATACTGCAAAAGTGTGTGTGTGTGTGTGCGTGTGTGAGTGTGTGTGTGTATGTGTGTGCGTGTGTGTGTATGTGTGTGTACGTGTGTGTGTGTACGTGTGTGTGTGTGTACGTGTGTGTGTGTATGTGTGTGTGTGTGTGTACGTGTGTGTGTGTATGTGTGTGCGTGTGTGTGTGTGTGTGTGTGTGTGTGTACGTGTGTGTGTGTGTGTATGTGTGTGTGTGTGTGACATTTATCAGATACGTGACATAACTGCTGTTCTTGCTACTCTGATATAATTATAACTTTGACATTATACCGGTCATAATGTTTCAGTTCTGTGTATGTATTCTACATTTTGACATCCGCATTTATATTCGTGACTGGTTTAGCTCCAAGTTGCAGTACCAACGTACGTTGTTGCTATAGCACAATATACCTTTGAATCGTCATTTGGAATGCAATGCATTTTATAACAATGTTATGTTCATATTACATCCGTACCATAGTAATAATAGTCATGAATTCGAAGTTCGAGATGTTGAGAAAGTAGTCGACAAATAAAACCCTGATCGTGTAAGCAAAGTGGCGCTATAGGTCAAGGGAGATAAACAGAATGTAGAACGTGATAAAACCAGCCAGATACCGTAGGAATTCGACCACCAACAGGAACTAAATAATTATACGAAATTCGTGTTACTCATGTTAAATATCCATATATACAGAAACTCATCTCTTTGATCGATACAAACCGGAAGGAGCTAAACATCCATATACAGGAGAAGCCAATCGGTTTGTTTGATAATAAACAGTAGCTAAAATCCATGTGCAGAAAGCAATCGCTTTGATCAGTAATAAACAGAAGGAGCTAAAATCCATATACATAAACATATCGCTTTGATCAATAATAAACAGAAGGAGCTAAAATCCATAATAACCCATCGCTTTGGTCAATAATGAAAAGAAGGAGCTAAAATACATATTCAGAAACCTACTTTGATCGATAATATAATATAATATTAAACAACAGGAACTAAATATAATAAACTTCAACCATGAGTATTGCGTTTCGCTCTGAGATCTTCAGAGAAACAAAATTGTTACTCGTGTTAAATAGCTATATATACTGTATACAGAAACCGATCGCTTTGATCATGTCTATAATCCAAACCTCTCACACGGTTATTGTCTCTTACATAAAGATCATATGCACCAGAGACAAATATGTGCCTCTTGAAATGTACATAAACTATAACTGTATGTCACATGTACATCCGCAGCACTGACACTTAGTATAGAAATTATCAACGATAATGTACACACAGTCATGTGATACCAGTAATCATTGCCGTGGTAAAACACATGATGACACTAAATTACGAACACTTATAACAAAACAAATAACAATATAGGAACAACACAACCAAAACCACATCAGAATCATATACACAATGAAATAAGCCAGCACAACAGACACAATACTCGAAAACCTAAAATCAAAATTGCATCAGTAATACGACCTTGGAAGGGTTAATTCCAAACTGCTCTGAGATCATGGTGTCTTAAAAACCCCGTCAGCGTCGAACGCCAGTTCTCCGACGAGTCACAGTAGGAGATTGAACAGTTGGCGGAGACGTATCTAGCCGCGCGCCTGAAGAAGATATCAGGACGAGAAACACTATACGTACAGTACAGTAGGTCACAGCACCTTACTGACGCTATGTATAACAACCCTGTGTGCATGCTATACATACAGTGTGTACATACTACATACAGGAGTCAGATGCTACTTACTACATACCTACAGGAGTCAGCTGATATTTATTTGGACACAACAGCACCGCGGCGCTTCAGAATATTACTTGACACCGAACCAAAAGATATTTACAGAATGTCAAAATAATTGGTAATTGTGTGTTATATACGGTTATCTGTGTTTGGAGTGAGAATAAAGCCGACATATGTGTCTGCTTTCTGAACTAGGAGCATTATTCATGAACATGTTCTCGGTGCATGTTTGTAATCTGTTGTTTTTGTGAGAAACTCCGACAGTTGTAAACTATGTGTCATTATTGTTTCTCTGTTACAAAACCAATAAAAAATTGTATTCTTGGCTCTGAAAATATTTAAATCAACAAAAAGCAAATGGATTTTTTTTCAGAGGACTTTGTATTGCTTACACAAAACTGATTTTACGCTCGTGTTATTTTATCTCTGAAGACATTTCCATCTATCACAATATCAGCTGCATATTAGCATACACTCTACTTGAACCCCATGTTGAAGAAATCCGTGTTTTATTATATAGTTAATTTAATACATGTGATATAAATCAAGATGTTTGGAGGGATAGTAACACCATGTAATTAACTGATATACTCTCATTATATCAGTTAATATAATGAGGAATGCATAGCTACAAGGAATTATATACGGTGATTAACTAAATATCCGACAGATAGACGAATATCGACTAACCACATAATAAAATAATAAAATATATGTATATAATTAAATAATAATAATGCACATACTATCGTTTGTATCCATGCAAAATGTATATACTGTAACATTATTATTATTATTATTATTATTAGTAGTAGTAGTAGTAGTAGTAGTAGTAGTAGTAGTAGTATATTTATTATTGTTATTTTATTATTATTTATATTTTTTATATTTTTTTATTATTATTATTATCAATGTTATTCTGTGGTTAGTCGATATTCGTGTATCTGCAATAGTCATTGTGGAGTCCGGCAGATGCTTGGCCTATTATACATATCAATTATAGTGGTTTGCAACCTACTAATGGGACGGCTCTTCGTCAATAAAACCCTGCAGTAGCCGACATCTGAGAGTTCTGCATTTCCTGTATATGCTTTAGTTTCTCTTCAAGCTCACGGCTACTCATTGCCACATCAGGTGGATGTGTTGTAACTAGAACGATGACGCGAGTTCCCCAGACCACCAGGGTGCCGATTCCCAGAGGGGAAATAACGCTAACAACGTTGATTTTTAACCTTCCTTCCGAACCTTCGTGACGAGACGTGCATGGCGCGTGAAAATATGTCTAAAAGAGGATTCAATTCTGGGGCTGTTAAACTGTTTTTCTTTCTCCAAAATTCTTTTTTTTCTTCTTCTTCTCCAAATAGTCACAGCCACAGGTTCCATGTGCACGTGCAGACATGCTGGTTTGACAGAAATAACCCAACCGAGGAGCGAGTCTAGTGTACTCACCCAGATTCAAAGACGAAGTCATCACCCCCCAGCCAGCGTCTGTTGTAGCTGATCGTTGTCAACTGATACAGCGTTGCTCTCGGGAAGACATTCCGTGTAAGTTTCGATGCATTACATCTGTCGGCGTTGTCTTTAAGATCACCAACTCAAACGTATATACTGTATACTGAGTACAGAAGACCAGAAATGAAAGACAGAACAATGTTCCAAGCATTGCCGTGGCTAATGAGAGTATACGTTTCTTCTCTATAGGCTGAGGCGGTAATGGTTTAAACAGAGCAGCATTAACCCCAATTCATTTCTGAACATCAATAGGCAACGGAAACAATCACGAAGCTAATGATCGTATATTTTTCAACACATATCAATCAGAAAAGAACATTATGTAGGCATTCACCTGTATACGGATATGGGAATTATCATCGGTGAGGTAAAAAGCATGTGCATAAAAGTGCAAGGATATCAAGTTTCTATTTCTGGGGAACTTGATGGTCGATCTGAAATTTCAGACGATCACGTGTAGATTTTGAGGGGAATCTGTTACGTAATTAGTTCTAAGCTGCCTTCTAGGAGCAATGAAGCAATCTCTCAGCTGGCAACATCTGATCTCGGGATGGAAAGCTGTGTTTCCATGTGGAAGATATTTACCAATTTCTTCTCAAGATGGCAAAACATGTCCTTGGGGAATTCGTCCGTATCAATTTAGATGTTAGATTTAGATTTTAAATGTGTTGGGCTGGCCTTAGGTGTTAGTTTCACGCAAACAGTCCAAGAGAACGAGACTTTTCAATTTGTTTCTATCAATTAAGCAAGTCTAGTATTAATCTGCGTCACCCAAATACTCATATTCAAAATATCACCCTAGATCAGATAATAAAGAATTTCAGCGGCTCGTTTCATATAAATATAATACCATTAAATATAATTTATATTTAAACCATTTACTTTCATCCTCTGAAACTGTGGATAGCCTAGTCTAGAATATACTAGACTTGCTAAACTGAACGGAGTCATCTGAAATATAGATGAAAAATAGATGTGAAATTTGAGATGTAAATAGTTTCTCAAATAACCCACATTAAATAAAGTAAATAGTATTTCCTCAATAGAAGGGGAAACCAGTATTGCCTCTCGTTAGTTCAGATGATAAAGAATGCCTATCAATAAATGGAAAACATTTGAGCTGCTAAGACATTTTATGAGAATTTATGTTTACTTTCTGGTATTATTTCGATGTAAGCAGCACAGTTTATTGCCATAGAGCTGTCATATCACGACGCTAAAACAACACACATTTCAAACAATTTCTGAGAACGACGTAAGTTGAAATATAAAGCACCACACCGAGTATCGAAAGGGTTACACTTCAATGTCAGCCAAAATGAATATATTAATTTTT
This sequence comes from Lepetodrilus fucensis, assembly GCA_032361325.1. Lineage (NCBI taxonomy): Eukaryota > Metazoa > Mollusca > Gastropoda > Lepetellida > Lepetodrilidae > Lepetodrilus > Lepetodrilus fucensis. Next base: position 11,723 of record JAUTBV010124705.1, read on the forward strand.
TCAACACGAAGAATAATATTTCTTCTATAAATATATTCTACTGGTTGAAGTTTATGTGAAGAACATACCGGAAATTTACCAATTAAATTATTATTTACATTGCTATGGCGTTCTTTTACAATAATGTTCTAAAGTATATTCCTAATTAATAATGATTGGATTTTGATTTTGTATATTTTCCGGCATGTATTTCTACTATTTACATGTAGGGGTTGACTAAAATCTAGTAATATAATTCGTTTGAGAATAAAATCGAAACTTTTTGAAAGCTTTTTTGAGTGTTGATATTATGTCGTTCATGCCTGAATAGTTATGAACAAACATTAAAATCAAGCCAAATAAAGACACAGTATGATCTTTTGGTATAATTTCGTTAAATCAATACCACTTTAAATGCACACATATGGTAACTAAAGTTACTGGGGATTGTTATTAGCGATTAATGATACGTTACAGTTCTAATCGTAAGGCAAGGCGATTAGATTGTCCTATAACGAGTGGTGGTTTCATCACACAGGACCTACCGGTATGGAGTGATTACATGAATAGTGTTTACACTCTTTTCGCCATATTTCGGAGATAAATATCGCGGAGATCTGGTTATTGTAGGAAGAGCCCCCGCAGTGCACTCGTGGTATCGTGAAAAGCCACGTGGCACTGCTAACACACACGAAGCACCATCCTATCTTTATTTGGAATTGTTCACTTCCGGTTTGTGGCCGGAAGTTCCACTACCGATTTACTAAATATTCGTAGAGTATCCTACATATCCACGTGTAACCATGGAAACCACATCTTACCCAGAAGCAATCAGTCGCTCGTCCGTTCCGTATCATTAACATCAACCTCCATTTTCCCCTAGCACCTGGTTGTTAAAATTGCATCGAACTGAAAACAAAGAAAACCAAATATAATTGCATATTGTAGACATACATACTATTCTGTGTCACACCTTGTTCTCACTCAAATACTCCTATTCAAAATATCACCCTATATCAATTAAGCAAGTCTAGATTA
>JAUTBV010124716.1:0-52533 GCA_032361325.1 Lepetodrilus fucensis
AGTCTCATAATGGCCAGAGTGTAAAGTACCTAGGCATAGTCTCATAATGGCCTGAGCATAAAGTACCTAGGCATAGTCTCATAATGGCCAGAGTGTAAAGTACCTAGGCATAGTCTCATAATGGCCTGAGCATAAAGTACCTAGGCATAGTCTCATAATGGCCAGAGTGTAAAGTACCTAGGCATAGTCTCATAATGGCCTGAGCATAAAGTACCTAGGCATAGTCTCATAATGGCCAGAGTGTAAAGTACCTAGGCATAGTCTCATAATGGCCTGAGCATAAAGTACCTAGGCATAGTTTCATAATGGCCTGAGCATAAAGTACCTAGGCATAGTTTCTCAAAGCTCTCGTATCAACTATGAGACCAAAGCGATCTCGTAAGTGCCAGATCACCATGTATAAGTGATATAGTAGATATGAGAGCTTCATGAAACAATACCCGGAGCGTAATGTGCTCTATATTCTTCACACAATTTACACCAATGTACAAGGCCTTGTAAATTATCCAAATGATTTCATACAAGATGTTGGTATAAGATATTATTAGTGGTAAATTAGTATTGATATTTGCGTTGTTTACATGGTTATAAATTGTAGCTACTAATTTGCACAAATTAGTCATATTATGCCATGTTTAGTATATTTTAATGCAGTTCAATTTGATATGTGTTCCATTATCAAGAAGCAATGAGCATTAGTACATACAATATATTGATGAAACAAAGATAATTTAAAGGTACTTAACACAATGCTGTAATCATCTCAAATCTCTTATTCTTACCATTCTAACCTAAACTGATTCATACCAGTTCAATATTATGTAATTAAACCACCCCAACCCTAAATAATGTATACATACCCTATAAACCTCAGTACCTTTTACATTAGCTTAACACCCCAAATCTCAATAACCAATTCCTACCGGCGAAATAAGCAAAATAATCGATAACTGATTCCTACCACTCCAAATTAGAACAGGCCAGCTGCCATCTACAAATGCAGATGCTTCAATAAGTAATCACTACCATCAATGACTGGAGGCCTAATATGTCTCCTTTAGCATGTGCATTGCTTAGATGCAGTGTTATAATTAGTATACTAGTACATGTATATAAATATATAAGACTGATCAAACAAAAACACACACATACACAGGTCTTATTAGTTTGAGTTGGTTACAAATACATGTGCACTGCAAACAGTCATCTCTACCTCAAACCATTTCTCTGTCTATGAATCAACACTACAAAGGAAAATGGCTACTTTAATATTCCTGGTTAATTATAATTTATTTGGATTAGATGAAGCACAGATAATCTAAATTAAAAACGAATTTCTCTTAGTTTGTAATTACAATGTACAACACATCGAAATCCTTCAGAGAATTTCAATATTGCTACAAAGTGTGGAAATATCTAATGGATAATACAAATTTGATATCTAATCAAGACGGCAGATGAAATTTAATTCCTGAACTGTAACAATTACAAAATGATAATTAAAGTAGCATTCATCAAAGTTTTCTGGCGGTCAATGGAGGCCGATGAGCTTATGAACCGTGTGAACAAAAGTGGCTAAATTAAAATGACATTTGGCCACCTTTTGCTGAAACAGAAAAGGACTTGGAACTGGACCAGAATAACCCACAGGAGATGGACAACATGGACGAACGAGACAATGGACAACAGGGAAGGGAAATCAGCTACACAATGGACATTCTACGCAAGCAGGACAGTGGAAGTTACAACAGCCATTTGTTACAACATCTATAGTGTTAACTGTAACCACGGGAGCCATTTCACGAACCATCCATAGGCTTATAGCAGTACAAACAGTTTCGCATTGCAGATATAATCCAAAAAATGGAATATACAATTCGAGAGCATTGTTGATGGAAATATAAAGCCTATGGATATCTGGTGAAAAAGTTCCTTGAGCAGAAATGATTATAAGTAGAATACTTTGATACATTTTATTGAAACTTACTAATAAATGGGTCAACTTGACCTACAGCTGTGGCTATACATAGCTAGCATGTCGGACTATTGCTGAAATATGTAGATAATGTTAATAAAGGAGGGGAAAATAAAATTTAAAACGTAGCATTATAGTAGCATTAAACGTAACAGTAAAACATAACATTAGACAGATATTTAAAAGCTTGTTTAAAATGCACACTGTTAACTTGAAATTAATATTTTTCCATTTCAGAAAATGTTACATAGCAAACTCGTGTTTCTTGTGAGATGTTGAAGAATTTGACTATGGCATGCCAATACATGCAGTGCAGTTGCAGAAAACAAACTCATACATTTAACATGGCGCGGCCGATTGATCTTTCACTACGGTTTCTTTTGAAGGTCGCCACCCTACAGCGAACCATAATTAATGTTCATTAGTATCTACTGTTAATAAGAGAATCTATGGACACACAGTAATAAAAATGCAGCGTATTCCTTGTGCGTAATTCCATGAACAATCAAACGAGATACGAACAGACTCCTAAAATTAATTCATGAAATATTAATCCAACTAAATGAAGTATTGATGACGGCTCCCAATTTAATTATATCTGCAGTGAAAGGAAGCCTGTCTGACGATTCTGCATGAGCAAGTGCAAACCACTTTACTTAGTTAGCGAGCTGGTAAGGGTCACATGTCAATCACATGATCCGCTAGTGATTATTCCTTAATTATCTATTCTTGGCAGCGGTCACTTCAGCAGTAATCACCACTGCCCCATTCCCAGGAAGGCAGCACCGACAGTTGGGATTAATTAAATTAACATTCAAATCAAAAGAATGGCAGACTATTTTATTCAAATATTCAACTTCTAAAGTACGAGAAAGTTCATATCTACATTTTCCACATTTGTTTCAACTACTACAAATTTGACTAGGGATTTGACTGTATTGAAGTCATGCAAAAGTGCTAATTTACCACAACATGGAACTATATATATATATCTCTATCATGCCAGTCATATATAAAAAATATCACAATACGTGAACTATTGGATCCATCAAAAGCATTCTCTGGGAAGTCTACAAAGTTAGGCACGTTTCAAATTACATGCTTTTGTTAGTATTAGAAACCATTATAGTGTTAACGAAATTCCAAAGAAAAACTGAAAATATATCTGGATAACTACTTGCCTCTTTGAATGTGTGAACAGTGTTACGAGTTTGGGTTCAACGTGCACAAATATGGAAGGCCAATGGTATGCCAATGGTATGCCAATGGTATGCCAGGCCAGTGCTAGCAATACGTACCATTATCACTGTTATGTGGAACCGCTGAGCCCCGGTTGCTCTGAGAGTCTTCCTCGCTACACCCGCGCCCGCTGTCTGTCTCCGCTCCCTGGGACAACTCGCTGGTTACGTCGTCACCTTTCTTGGCCTGAAACAGCAAGAACAGACTATGAGGTACACTTTCTAGCTCATCAAGAGTTAAGTGAATTCCATGATCTGGTTCCAGAGTTGAACACATACTGTCATTTAGGATCAATTTTAATATGCTCAATCACTTTATTATGGAATTATTAGATACAATGACATCTGACCTAATATTGTGTGCATATTCATAGTTTGATTGCATGCAGTATTTTGTAGGTCAAACTTCATTCTGCAAAAAATAAAAAAAATAATAATACTAATAATAACTCACAAAAATTACTATATTTTTTTAACAAGCTCAAATTTGGCATAGAGTTTTTATGCAAACAAATTACTCTATTAGCTTTGTTCAAGGGAGTCAGTGGAACCAGAATTGTATAATACAAATTACGCCAGACTGTTTTGTAAAGACATTAATACTCTGTGACATAATCTGGTTACATTCTAAGTGCATATTTGCCAAACATTATCCGGTTACATCTAAGTGAATATGTGTCAAACATTTTTAGGGTGCAAATTATAGGAAATAGGATTAGATCGATAAATATATTTATCTAGACGACACTAATTTTTCGCTATTTATCACTCAATCATCGCCCACCTCGGTTTCTGATAGCCAGTGTGCCGTTTCATTGGTGTTCTCCAGAATTCTCTCGGAGGCTAATCTATGTATGTCTCTCTTTTTCTCCGCGTAATGGGCCAGCTTCAGATTGGTGTTTTCAGGCGTGTGTGTGTTGTTGGTTAGCACAGAGCTGCAGGCTTGCGGATTCTGCAAGATCAATTATTGAAAATACCCGTTAATTTCTTAATACTGATTGGCATGGTCTCAAATTGTTATATGGGCGTCAGTTGGACCTTAAAGTATAGACTGACCATGAATTAGTGGGTAATAGTGCTTTGTAAGGTTTGTCTGGCCAATAGGTAATTGTATACACTTTTACATAATGAGAGTGAATATGGAGTTTAACGTCGCTGCGTGAATCTTTTACCCATTTGCGACAAACATTTTTAAAGAGATTTATGGCTTAATGAAACAATCCTGAATAAGAAATCAGTCAGTTTTATTTCAACATTTTGGTAATCAAATATCATTAACATTTTGTCCTTTTGGTTTTATTTAATTTTAAAAAACCCAACACCTTTCCAAATGTTAAGGATGAGATTAAAATATCATAATATCCTATTACATGATTTTAAAATAATAATTTTAGATTGTGTTCCTGATGAATGAACTATGAAACAAACTAATTTCACAGGAATTATTACTCCCAAATTACAAATAGAAATGTCTGCAAAAATGTTAAAACATTAAACTGTAATGACTCATTGCTCCGTCTCAAATAATTTATCAAGAAATATAGATAAATGGAGATCAAATTCCCCTCCACGTTTATGTGCTGAAGAAATGTCAGCAACAATTTTACGCCATGATGAAAATGGAAGCTGAAATGAGGCATCAAACGAGGCACACAGTCTATAATGGGAATTGAGGTATGTTTCAACACAGTCTATAATGGGAATTTAGGTATGTTTCAACACCAGAAGTTGACAATCCAAGAAGCATTACAATTGCCTGATGTATTCATTTATTCTGCTGGCAATCGAGGAATCCATTTATCTCGAAATTAATCTCATCATGGTCATTTGACCTCTACTATCAACATTGATACGCAAGCATTAACATTGCCATGATGAAATATTAATTTTAATGATAAAGATTAGGTGCTCTGACATTTCTGGCTAAGATAGCAAGTATTTGCACCTTGGGAATCTTAAATTTACATTAACAAATAAAAACAAGGAAAGATAATTGTTTGTGTTAAAATTTCAAATTTATATCTAGCAAGAATAGTGTTATTATTCTTGAATTCCCTGACCATTTCTTTATTGGTTATTTATTGCATTACATATACAATAAGAAAAAAATGAATGATTTTATTTTATGAAAGCATTGAAGAATAATACTTGTTAAGAAACATAAGAAATGAGATTGTGGTTGAGGTCTTGTGGTAAGACATGAAATATGAGCAATAACTAATCAGTATGCACACAGCCCTCGCCACCATCATTCCACTCACCAAATCTATTTTCAATAGTTCCCAAGTGAGATTCAAACTCAGGGGATAATTTGACACCGAATGAAAAGTATTGATAATTGAGAGTGCGCATCTGATCAATTGTATGGGGTTTTCCTCACCCTCTATTTAACCAGCCCTGCATTAAACTGATGTGTTCTTGAGCCAAGTGCCATCAATACATTTACTGGAGCAAATTGTTCATGAATAATAGTAAAGTAAACTACTTGTGTCTATATAAAATAGGCATAATCCATCAAAGCTAAAAACAAGTATTTAGTTCTTATCGCCATAGTTTGTGTGAACAATTAGCCATCACGATCAACAAAAATCCTATTATTTTCATCCAGGTGGAGGTTTTGAGACGTGGATCGATCATTATTGCTTTAAAACAATTACCCACCGAGTCCATTACATCCATTTGAAGAGGAAGTAATTATAACAAGAAGTGGAAGCACTATAGTTAGTGACATACTTTCACACTTGCTAGATTATCTTCTACAGACAATGAGCTTTGTACAAATCACTATCATCCCCTGGACTTTACATGTGGATGAATGTTACACCTTTGTTTTGTTTGAGGATGATTTACCTTCAAATCCACCACCGACGAATCATACAGAAAGTTGTTTGTCCAAAAGAACCCCCTACTGTTTGCAGACATTTTGCCTTCAAACCAGCACCAACGGTTTGTCACATACGTTTGTGTGCACGACAGACAGCGGTCAATATTTACTAAATGTTAACTTCCAGCCAGAGTTTAAACTCAAAATTTGGAGCAATTATATGATGGAGGGGTCTAAGGGGATACAACATCTCTACAAACATTGGGCTGCTTGGAAAGAAATGCCGTGTTAAGTCTGCACACATGCCGACATTCAGTGCGTTTCTGTCCGGTTGGTTTTACGCGTGGATTCTTTTGATGCCGCCATTACAAGGTTTTTCGCAGGTAGCTAAATTTGAAGTTGTGATTTTTCTTCATGAAAACAGATCAACTTGATGGGATGCGAAAACTGACCATTTGACATTAAACCTCAATATTCGCTAACAATAATTGATCAGTATTAGAGCAAGAGGCTTGGGAAGAAATTGAATTTAGAAAAACTAGTTAAGATTTGCTTTATGAAATGTACAGCAAACATTGACATTTCTTGTTCAATAGAGAGTAATAAAATAATGTTTACTGCCTCATGTCATCTGATACAATAAATAAACTTTTAATTACTCATCTGAATGAGTTATCAACTTTCAAAATTGGTACCATCCTTAGTTATACTGGTAATATTTATGTAAACAAACAGACAAAAACAATGGATAAAATTCCAAGACAAAATTAATTAATTGTATTTTGGGGGGTGAAAAAGTTTACTTCCAATCAGTTTGTTTTCAATTCATTTTCACTAGCATTCACAGTATATGTTCAAAGTTTAAAAAACAATTGATTGGTATTTTTTAACCCCAGGGCCCAAATTCTCTAAACTTCTTAAGTCCAAAGACATTCCTAAGTATTAAGAATTTGCCTATCTGGTTTTCTGCTTAACGGTATGTTTATTTTTTAAGAGATTTGTTCTCACTAAGAAGTTTTGAGAATATGGGTCCAGTTGAATATTTATGTATGGACCAATGTGATACTTTGACCAAGGCTAGAAGTAACATGTTGACATTGTAAATGGTTGTAAGTCAAAATCGGAAGTGGATAGGACAGATGTTGAGGCCATATAACAATAATATATTTATATATTAAAAGTTAGTAAATTAACAATAACGCATGCACCTTAATAGCTTTAAATACCTGTCCAATCTAAATAATATCAGACAGATGTTTCATAAAAGTTACAATGTGTAAAAATATTAAGCATCCTTTAACAGTACTACCAACATCAATGGTTCTTAATTTTAAACAGCTTATGATAAAAGCATAATGCCAAACATCAATAAAACCGTATTATAAACAATTTTTGCATTCTATCCTTTATATCATGTCCAATATATAACGTAATAATTTCAAATGTATGCTCAGGTGGAATAAAGCTTGGCTGTGTATTTCCTTTGGCCAATAGAAATTAATAGCTACACTGACAATATTTTACCAACGCATTCTAGATAAGCTTAATCCCCTTGTAGGAAGGTCTTGCTAATAAAGACATTACATGCTTAAAGAGTTTATGTGCAAGGTGGGAAGGAGGACGCTACAACACTAAACAACTTGTGACCGAGTACTCGATACCTTCTATCAACACTCCCATGTACCTAAAGAAAATATGCCCACATCGAGATGTAACCTTCGACAAAAGGATTAATCCTGTTCTGAACTAAATGGCTTCCAAAACTTTGCATTTGCGTCTTTTCTCCTTGGAAGATCAGCCATTCCTTCTGGCCTGGAGGCATGTCAATTGTCGGTGGAAAGGAATTCTGGCAGAATCCTCGGATAGACCTACGTGGGACGGGAGGGGGGAAATTAGTCCCGCTTGATAGAATGGGAGAGACTGAGGAAAATTGAGTGGGTTATCACAAATGGAATCATCATCAGGCAATTTGGCTTTCTAATCAGGTGAAGCAGGCCCTAGGTAAAGTGTCAGAACACAAAAGATTCAATTCACTTACGGGAGGGGTACCGCTTGCTGGTATTATACAACTGTCCGGTATACTCTGGCTGGTACAAAGTGATTGCCTTCAACTAGGATAACTACCAATTGATTGAGCAATTTAGAGGGGAAATAGGAACGGGTCCAGTTGCTCAACTAATGGACCCAATAGGAGAGGATGGGAAGGAAGGAACTGGTAACAAGAGACATCTAGATTTATCACAATTACTCCAGACAAAAGTTGCTACTGTACTATTTTAGTATCATCCTGCTATTTGGGGATTTTTTTATACAATCACCATGGCTGTACGTAGTAATTTATTTTCACAAAAGTGCAGTTTGTTTAAGAAAATAAGTTAATTCTATTTCCTTAAACACTTTTGTATGAGAACCTATTGCATGTGATGTTAGAATTGTAATAAGAAAATGAAAACATACTTACAGCTAATGTTTTCTGGTCTATCGATGAATACGATGTCATGTTCTTGAAAGTTGCAAACGAGGTACCAGTAATTTCCGTGGTATCCAGTGGCTCTGAATCATCAGCGACACTAAAACTGAGTTCTCTTTTTATCTTCTTTTTTAATTTTTCAATTTCGTCCATTGGTCGGTTTGGGGACACGCCCTTCTCGACCGTCTCAACACTCCCAGCAGCATACACGTGCTGAGTTGTTTTTTTATCCTTCATCTGTCTTCGTTCCTTGTCAATCTTCTTAATGATGCAAATAGTAATGATGACGGCAACACACAACACAGCCGTGACGCACACTAATGTTATCACGATGGCGATATACTGATGGGCTTCGTTGTTGTCTATATATCCAGAAACTGTAGCATTATGCACGGTCACGATAATGTTCAGATTTGCATACGACGTCAACTGTGGACTACCGGAGTCGTGAGCGGCCACCACAAGTTTGTATGTTCCTGCATCACTGGTGTGCATTTCCTTTGCTAGAATCATCTCACCCGACATCATGTTGAGGAAGAACAACTGCTTCTCATTGCCCTGTTCAATGGTGTACGTCAGCTTGGCGTTGATGTCGGTGTCATTGTCATAGGCATGGACAACGAGGAGGATGCTCCCCACCGGTTTGTGATAGGGAATGTATACAGTGTTGTTCATGTCGCTCGGGAACACGACGACGGGGACGTTGTCGTTCCAGTCCCTGATGTAGATGGTGACGTTGGCAGTGTCCTTGAACTCGGCCTTCTGAGGGTCACGCACAACAACACTGAACTCAAACTTCTTTTGGTTTTCTCGGTCAAGCTTCTTGATGTTTCTGATAAAACCATTGTATCTGTTGATGGAAAAGTACTTCGAAACATTTGAGTTGCGGGAGAGTGTGAAAGAGAAGCTTTGGTTCACATCACGGTCAGTGGCGTTGAGTTTCCCAATGATGGAATTTTTCTGTGCCCTTTCGGAAACGTAGAACAGGAAGTGTGGAAGTGTGAAGCGTGGCGGCTGGTCATTGACATCATCCACGAACACGACCACGGTTGCTGTGGACGACAAAGTTGAATCAGCTGCATCCTGAGCCTTCACAGTCACTTCAAATGACGGCATCTTCTCCCGATCGTAGATCTTGTTGGCACGCACCTCACCGGAAGTTGCATCGAGATTCACAAGGTTGTCCCTGTCTTTAACGATGGAGTACTGGATCCTGTTGAACCCGGGTCCGTCTAGGTCCGTCGCCGACAACGTTGTGATGATGTCGCTGTATCGGTTGTTCTCGCGGATGTGAGCCAGGATTCTGCTGCTCTTGAATGTCGGAGCATTGTCGTTAACATCCTTGACCTTCACGATGAACGAGGAAGTATTTGTACGTGGATTAACTCCCTTGTCAGTGCACGTGATGTTCACAGCATGGGTCGGTGACTTTTCATAATCCAATGGTTTCTGAAGAAGAATCTTGTAATATTCAAAGTCCGAAAACTTTTGCAGAATGAAATGATCATCATGGAGATAGCACGACACTTCTCCATTTCTCCCACTGTCTTTGTCAAAAACAGACACATGAGCGATGAAAGTTCCATATTCAGTGTCCTCAGATATGTCCATACCACTCGGCGGAATGTTTATGATGATCTGTGGAGCATTGTCATTGACGTCAGCCACGTGGAGGTTGACGGTCGCCTGGGAAGACCGCGGGGGCGTTCCATCATCATGAACCTCCACAAGGAAAATGTACAATTTTTCTTTTTCATAATCCAGATTTCTGACTGGGAACAAGTTGCCACTTTCTGGATCAATGGCCAACAACGTCTTGACAGTTTTCTTGGTTCTTGCGCTGAATTGGTAAGTCAGACGTCCGTTCTTACCACTGTCTGGATCTTCAGCAGCCAGTTTAAGGATTGCTGTGTTAATAGGTGCATCTTCAGGTACAGTCACGTTAAAGCTAGATTTGATGAACTGAGGTCGATTGTCATTTACGTCGGTAACATGCACATTGATTATAACGGACCCAGACCTCTGTGGGTAACCTCCATCCTTCGCAACGACAATCATTTGGAAAACGTCACGCGTCTCGCGATCAAGTGAGTGTTTAACTTCGAGACCGAGATCTGCGTTACCATAAGGGCTTTCAATTACTTTTAATCCAAACATGCCGTTACTGGGAATGAGGTCGTATTCCTTGATCGAGTTATTGACGCCTGTATCCTTGTCGATGGCGCCACTAGTTAGCAGGACTTGGCCTACCGGTACGGATTCCGCCACAGTTAGCGTCACTTCACCTTTGGGGAAGATTGGAGCATTGTCATTGATGTCTTCCAAGGTCACATGTACCCGAATAATTTTCTTCAAATCGTCAAAATTTGTTTCAGGATTTCTCATGTACACTTCCACATCGATGCTGAGATCACATTCAGTCTTCCCTTCACACTCCTTCTCCCTGTCTAGTGTTTCATTAGTCCGTATCGTACTCGAAGATTCATCAATTTTAAACTTCCCTGCCACTTTGCTGGCTTTCGTGAACAGTGCGTACTTGAGTCGTCGGAAATCTTCGGGAGTGTACATGGTATACAACTCGCTGTCCCTGGCAATGTTGCCCACAAAAGTGTCTGGGGCCTGTTCTTCTCTCAGGGTATACCTTAATGTCATCTCATCACAGATAATTAATTGGACGCAAGTCAGCAAAACTGCCGCACAGATTCGCACATAGCCCATGTTGAAGTGCTCGGTGAGACTCGCACCTCCAGCCAGCGCTAACCTTTCCACTTCCACTTAACAAATTAGATATCTAGCTGTTCTGCCAAATCTGGGCATTGTACATCCAATTCTTCTTATACCTGACATCTGCCGGCAATGTCTTCCGTGGTCGTCACTCCGACTGCTCGCTACTGTCTGTTCGGCAAGACACTGAGGTTACATGTGGGCAGATCTGCAAATATAAAGATACAAAATGTCAACATTGGGTCCACTGTTGACTCTCTCGCTTCTTGTCATACACATACATTTCCCCTGTCTGTCGGACCCAACCATCTCGGTCCGAGTCACACTGGTACATTACATTGATTCATAAATGCTCACCTGTGGAAAAGATATTTCTGAAACACTCTAAGGTATCACTTTCACCTGTAACCCGAAGCTTAGGAGGAAATAATGGAAATTAAAAATTTACAATGTTGCCATTCTGGTAGTTATTAACAGTTTTTCTTTCATGGCTGACACACAGCAAGGGTAGCTTGGCGCACAGATTGCTCCGTTTAGTTTAAAAATATATTAGCTTCATTGTCTGGGTGACACACAGGACAATTTAAGGAGTAAAATACGCAAGAACCAGATACTATAATACTGCACGGACCCAGCCTTGCATAAAGGACTGTATAATTATCTAATTTTATCACAACTCCTAAAGTGTTTCTTCCATATAATTACCATTTCTGGAAAATAAGTCCTATTTGAATAAAAAGAGTTTTTACATAATACTCATTTAATTTGACAAATGACTGAATTAATTATATTTATCTTTACGCATTACATTTAAATTGTAATCAAAAGCTCTAAGCAAAATTCTAAAGTGCTACTTTCATGGGTAATTATATTTTATGAAGAAAAACATACATGTATTTGAATAGGAAAGACTTTAACATTAAATTCATTTCATTTGAAATAAATGACTGAATTAATTATATTTATCTTTTACATTTTATATTTAAATTCTAATTATTAGTTCATAAAAAAAATGTCTATGCGAAGAGTAAAGAGTAAATGCATGCATAAACCCCAATTTAAACATGTTATAAATAACCATCAGTAGCTCTACTCACAAGGTCAACATGTATACACACTATCGTATGTCCAGAGAAGTTTGAGAGTCCAGTGCCCCTGCTAATCAACTACTAAACTACAGCCCGGAGTACAATATGAAGACATCTCTCCAACTGTAGGCCCAGCCAATGGCAGGGTAGCAAGCATGTCAATTTAACACCCCTATGGTCAGCGGGACTGGCACAAGCCAGCATTGATATGATAATAGCCCGGCCAGCCAGACCAGAACAATGTCCAACAATAGCCCCCTAGACTCCCTCTTCGTTGATAATTCCTTTGTCAACTGCCCAAATAACATCAGCAATCAAAACTGCATTAGCGAAGTGCAGCATTTCTCTGTTCCTCTTTATTTACCACTCAGTGTGAGGCTTGCTCGGCGAGGACAGTGTCTGGGTGCATCAAACAGTGATGCTTGGACAATCAGGAGAATTTCATACACTTCAAGCCATCCAATACCTGCCACTGCTAATACCTGAAGATTAATGAAGGAAAGAGACTTTCCAATGCAACATTACCTGCCTATTTTAAACCACTCATCCTGGCTTAAAACCTGACACCTGTTATACAACACCTACAGTTTTCCTACTGTTCCCCTACTGTCTTCCTGCTGTCTCCCTACTGTCTCCCTGCTGTCTCCTAGCCTTCACCACAGCAGCATAAATGTTCATGCTTGCCTTCAAAATCATAATTAAATTGGGATTTTGTATCTGATACAATGTCAAGGATGAAATAGTCTAGATATCTCTGTGGGAAAAAACAACAAATCGAGCTTCATAGCATTATTTATTTTTAATTAAAATTCAATATAAAATGTTCAATCGCTTCAAGGGGAAATTATAAAAATCGATAAAGAATTTCCAATTTGTCTCTGCAAGAGAGTGGTATTGAATTGGTGTTGTAACATAATCATTAATAATTTTTCAGTAATAAATTGTGATAGGTAATTATTGAAAATAGCTATTTGGTCAGCGCAATTAAAACTTCTAATTCACTATGTGCAACTCTTCCTTTGCTTCAGGCAAACATAGATGACCGGTCAATGGAACACTGATTAATATTGAATGATTTCTTCAATGAATCCGACATATATCCCAATTTGAATGCCTGTTAAACCATTTCTTTGATGAATCTGATATATTACAATTGGAATATCTGTTCAACCATTTCTTCAACGAATCAGATATTTTACAATTGAAATATCTGCGTCAATGTGTCTAAATATGATAGCATCCACATCACCACTCAAACTGAGATGTCTATCAAGACAGCGTGTGTATCAATACATCCAAGCACATCAGCTCTCAGACTGAAACCTCTATCAAGACAGCGCGTGTATCAATATGACCAAGCACATCAGCTGCCAGACTGAAAACTCTATCATGGCAATATCTAAGGCAGATATTCAAATAGTTATGTTCATGTTAACCACTTCCATTCTGGAAGCAGCCAGATATGTCAGAGAAAGAAGTGATTGGGATTAATACGGCACAGAGAAGCTCACGGTCGTCACGTTGACTCCTTGATATGAAAGTCACGGGAATACTACATTATTTTACAAAGATTACAGAAAAAAAGAGTAGCATCATGACCCCCCAGGAGAGAGCAAAGATACATTTGTTCTGAGTGAGTTAAGAATGCACTTACTACACGCAAGAGGGTGAAAAAGATTGAGAGCAACAATTCTAACTGCAATAGTAAAAATACTTAAGTATGTTAAATGTGAAATTGAATTATGGCTTCACGACCATTTAGACTGAGTTATGAATTGGAAACTTGCAAGTTATCAGCAATTTATCACAACACTGATATGTCGCTACGTTTTTAACGTTTCAGAAACAACTGAATTTATCAACGTCGACCCCAATTTCTTCGATAGATAATTCAAAGTAGCGCCTCGTAATTAGTTTCCTAAACGAGTACTACTTTTTCAGTGTTATTGTAACTTTGTGGGCAGACTGACAGATACCGGATTCATTCCTTGGGGTGAGAGTTCAGTGATGCGATACAAATTTTCAGCATCATTAGTCAAGTGCCTTTCTGTGTAATTATCCACCAATTAAAAAGCCACTCGCTATCGACTGCGCTACCTCCTGCAAATAAGATCAGTCAAACTGGAGCAATTGAGCCACACTGTTTCACACAAGGCTGAATCGGACTGTCCCAAAGTGCAACTATTCCGGATCCAATTGTAAGCCTCCAAGCAGGGTTTCACCATGCTATCATGCAATCATTCACTACCCAGTCAATGGCAGCCAGCTCTTCAATATCACCCGTAATTTACATCAACAATTGAACCCACCTTCCTTCCTACTCTACCTAACCCCAAGGCAAGCTTACAAAAAGTTATTTCACGATTTACAATTAATTTGAAGCAGTGCCTGGTCCTTATTTGGACCCCGAGGCTATGGATGTCCAGTGCATAGAGATGGGGGTAGATAGTGATTAAAGGGACCAGCCCCTTGCGAGCACCCTATGCAATCTTCAAATCGGGCTTGCTCTCCACCACCTGGGAATAAAGGGTACTTATGGAAATGCTGTAGGGGCAGCCACTGCTTTTAAAAAGCCAGGGTTGGGGCCATTGTTATCAACGCCTTGGGAATTGTACTGTATATTTGTAAACAGTGATAAGAAAGATGAATGAAAGTGTTACATTTTGAGGTAAAGCACACAATGCTGATATTCCAATACGAGTAAAGATACACATCTTTAATGTGTGAACCAACGACCACCGTTAGAAAAGCCTCACCATTAAACCACAATAAATGTCAGCATGCTGTGGATTATACAGCTAAACAAGATTTAAGATCCTTAAACCAAGCTAACTCTTGGCACCTTCTACAGACCAAAATGCCATATTTTGCCAAGAAATAGACAGTAATGAATACCAGTTTTTGCATTATTTCATCTCCAAGCTATCAACATACATACGTAAACATGGCTCCCATTATGGAGGCAGAATGTAATCACATCCAAGGAATTAACTTTGATAGTGACCTCCGACCTCGACATTTGGCGCCGATACAACTATGTAGATCAATGCTGGTGATATTGACAGAAGATGTGCTGCAGTACAAGTTATCAGACACAATTATCAATGTTAAATCTTGAAAGCTGTTCCAATATAAGCGATCCTGGTGGGTATCTCCGTCATAGCTCTGACTACTGGTAGCCGAGGTATCCCATACAGGTATCCCATAAAGGTATCTCCACAGACGAGAGTATCAGGCGAGATAATGATGGCAAATTATACAGGTATGTTTAATATACCTGACCAAAGGTGTCAACAGTGGACAGCTCTATGAGAAATGGTAAAATAATATTTATTCATGTTGTAAAGTAAATATGGAAGTCTTTACTCACGAAAGGTTTGGAAATTAAAATTCCAGTGTTGTGCAGCATGTTGTTGCCAACAAGAAAATCTTATGGCTGCATACTTAGTTAGCTCTAGCTAATCAAGGCAGAATCTCTTTTGAAACATCTCCACACATTAAGATGCACATACAACAATGAAGTTCATTTGAAGTTGTATGATGACATTTTTTAATTAAATACTAGAAATATTCAAGTAGGCACTTCTGACTTCTATTAGTTCATAAAAAAATCTGGTAGAAAAAGATATAGAATTTGATTCTGGAATATAGCAAACTAATATCGATAATGAATACTTTTTTTTTTATCAAACATTAAAGAAATAAACTTCAATAACCAGATGATCTGTTTATGCAGGACTACCATACATAGAAATAATGCACGGTTTTCTATTTGGAAACACTACATCAAGATTAACAATTCTAAGAGAACAGAAGAATATGCCTGCCCTTTAAGATGCTCGATCAACAGCTGCAACTGGAAACTCAGAACTGGAAATAATGGCAGATTAATTGAAGGTATATTGGAAGATCACATGAACAGAAAAAAATTGTTCCTAAATCCATTAGCACAGAATATCAAGTAACTTCTCCGAGAAATTAAAACCGGCTGACAATATGACCACATTAGTAGACAGCAGTGATTTGTAAGCATCCGTGTGGACACAAGAAAAGTAAATTTGGCCAAATGTATAAGATTACTTTGGGGAATCTGGATGGGGATGTCTTTCCCATAATGTGGAGCAAATCTTTGTTTGACAAGGGCAGAGGACACTTCTTTGGTCCAACAGAAGAGCTGAAGAGCACCTGCTTTGTACAAAGACCGGCTACTCACCACTACTTGACTGTGCCTGCTCAAAGGACACAGTGTTGCTGCAGCATGGTAATGGACTGTCTGCAAACACTGGCTGTACTCGGGTATGCGCATTCCTCATCCTTCTAATCAAGGAGGGACTTGGTTGTGTTTTCAAACAGCAGATAATGTTTCTGACTGCTGATGAAAGGGAGTACAGGACTGAACATATGATGCCTGGTTTCAGGGGATTGCTATTATACTTTGATCAAGTAATAATAGCCTTATTTTGTTCAGAATCAGCAGTCAGGGTTTAAAAGTGTTTTTTATGAAAAATGACAATGAAGTGAGTGAATATAGAGTTTAACGTCGCTGCGGGAATCTTTCACCCATTTGCGACGAGAAAAATGACAATCGATCAGAACTGTTTGAAGTCTGTCAATAAATGCTGGTGATCAATTGTGAGAAACTATATTGATAGTTTGCTATTGAGCATTACAATATGATTGCCGATTGTCTACATTTCAACAACGAGCAATGCCTTAGGCACAATATGTCTGCCAATTATGTCTGAAAACCATACATACCCATAAAACCTTTGATGGATGCCATATTGGATCTAGGGTAATGCACAACAGGGAGCATTTAGACATGAGACGTACATTTATTACAAACTCACTCTAGCCCCGAGAGATCAGATCTTCAGATACGACAATTTGACAATTTTCGTCAACAATGCCCCGTCTTTCAAACATGTCGTCACAAGCTCCTCATGAATTTTGGCAGAGGCACAGGTAAACATGTCAATCGAGATGAATAGTGTTGCATCAAAATATAATAATAATGGGTTCCGTTTGATTAACCGTGGCCAAGACACAACTCATCAGCAGATCTGGTTACCCCTAGTTTACAGGCCTAATAGCCTGGCTGGGATCGTATGGCACCCCCTTAGGATGCCATTGTCAGGCCAGACAGGTGCTGAATGACAGATATGGATTCCTTTACAAGCCTACTGAATGGAAATTAAACACCCAATGCCAGGATATCATTAGTTAAGCAAAACCACATGATGAACAAGTCTGCAAGGAATATAATATAGCAGATCTCTGTCATTGTACAAGGACACAATATGTACTTACTATTCTATGTACTTATTATTTTATTTGGTTGGTTGGTTGATTGATTTGGGGTTGAAAGCCACTTTCAAGAAAAAAAAATCTATTTACTTACATGTATAAACTACATATAATATTAATGCCTTATAAAATGTGAACTTCATCATATTTCTTGACAATTATAGGGTATAGGTGTTTTCATCCCTAAATTTAGCCTGTAATTTACCAACTGATTGATGGTTAGGAAGCATTTGACCACTGGCTATTAATGGGTCTCCCATAATTGAAATCACTCCAAACAAACTTTACAAGCCTTTAATGAACATGTTAAGGAGTTTGGCCACAAGAGGACATATGGCAACTTTAGGCACATCAAAGTGATGGGGACTATTTCAGAACTGCCTCCAATTAACTGGAGTCCAATTTAGGGCTTTAGCGAGTCCTCCACTATAACACTCAGCATGAGCATTGTGGGGGTGAATCTGGAGATTTCGTCAATAGACAGGTGAGAAAATCTTGTCAACACAGGTGAGCTAAATACTTTGTTACGCGAGATAATGACAGGATTTGAAGACTTTTTAATGCTTAGGTCCATATGCGTCTTTTATGGTCAGTAAGTGGCCGAGAGGTTGGATAGCATTAAAGGAATTGGAGCAAAAACTGGATGTATTCCAGCAGTGATCGAGCATTGATTGTGGTCTTGTACTTTAAATACACTACAATCAACTGCATATATCACAAGTTGGATCCTCTCAATCTATTAGTACACAAATGTCACATACCAACTCTTCAACATTGGTCATGTACGATCAAGTTGTCACATTGTCTTCACATTTAGCATTTGGAAAACAGAGCACAATGGAACAACCCATGTCTTTAGTAAATACACACAAGGTCAATTATAATATGACAAGTACAAATAAAAACATGACTAGTTATTTTAACGTATTTCTGCCAGAACAACAAAAAGCCTGCCTGCTCCTCGCACCCCACAGGAAGGACTAAGCCTCACGGCTGTCGGAAAGTTCAACAATAATGGCAAACTCCTAACACAAACACCAAAACTGGGCTCTAATGAGCTGCAAGTCTACACAAAGTGGATCAAAATACCTTTAAATGTTCCCTGGCTTGAAAAAAAGCCTCGTTTTATTTCCACTTTGCCTCCAGCCGTGGCCAGCGGTGTAGCTAGTTCGGGATTAGTTCCGACTACAAAGGTTCTGATGCACGGACATCAGAGGAAGAGGTACATTATGGAGAGACTGGCCAATCCATTCAGATGCTGTATTTATCTCACCTTCAATAAATATCAGGATTTGCTGCAACTCCTCTTTCATCAATTCTGTATGTTGTCATGTTAAAGAACCGGCTTTGTTTGCAGACGTTACCAATAGGAAAACTATTTATCCATCTTTTTCATCCAGACACCTGCCCATTATTCTTCACTACCTTTGATATCATAATGTTGTGTTAATTAACGTACATCCCTAATTGCCTGCGTCCAATTTACAGATATATGCTACCTGCTTTGAAAACCTTGCTTTGTTTTGTCATGTTTTACATCATGTATTATTCCCTATCCATGTCAAACATTAATTATGTCCCATCCATCAACATCTGTCACAAAATAAGGTCACTGATGACTCTTTCTTATGTCTGAATTAATGTCAATAATAACTGGGATGAATCATTCATGTTCAAAAGGCAAATTCTAAGTACATGTACCAGAAAATGCAAATAACTATAAACAACATTTTCAAAGTATGTTATATATAAAATAATAACAGCACATTTTTAGGTAATATAGTTACGTTAAGGATACTGACACAAGTGACTAAAACTTTAAATCATTGTTTCATATTTAACATATAAATAACAAGTTTCATATTTAACATATAAATAACAAACTTAAACTTCAATAAGATGTGCACAATTTCAAGGATACATGCAACCATTATGGTATCGTATGCACACCAGGTCAAGTGTGAATATGGCTGAAGGTGTCATAATGTCTTACCTTGCAAAAGCAGACTTTACGCTAAACTTTAGCAGCAGGATTTAAAGTCCCCAAATGCCTGTCGGTATACAATGTCTGCATTCATAATGCTCATAAAATGAATGTCTTCAATGCTATAGACACTAGACTATAGACACCAGCCGGGCAACACAATAGTGACTGCTAGCAGATACTCACTCGTATTACCGTACATCCCTTGTGTATAGAATCTAATAGGGGGAATACTGTCATATATACACACATGTTTCATACAGCTAATTCATGTGCGTCTACACCATGCTTGTGGCGATGGACAAACAAGACCAGTGTTAGCTAACTAACTAACCACAGATATCCTGTGACAAATGGCAAGTCTACGATGATATGGTTGAATCAACTCGAAAAATACGATGTAGAAATTTAATCACATAGTTCACCTTGAAAAGGCCATAAATGACAACCAAGACTTCCTGTGCTAAATATATAGAACATTACTTCACAAAACTGCTTGGACTTATCGTATCGCCATCAATGCTTAGAATATTATGCATTGTAATTAAGACCCACAACAGAAGCAGCCATGTGTGTATGCATTGAATATGATGAATATATTATCTTCCAGTGAATATCACAAAATTTAGCACCTCTGTGATAAAGAACAGGAAGCAGATCGAGACACATTGAAGGTATACAGGTGGCATTAAGTAATCAGAGCCATACATTGGAAGCTACCCCCTATGTGGAACAATCATGCTGATATAAATTATATTCTTTCTCATTATCAATAGCATCATATTACTGATTAATTATTTTGAATGAAAAGAGTTGTTTGAATATCGACTTACCTCAGTAATTTATAATGAGTGAGTGATTTATTGCTTAACATTGCATTGGGAATCTTCCACCATTATGCAATTATTAAATGGACTAAGTTAACGATGATAGAAAATATATACTTGTATAACCAGGTGAAATTTCATGGGCATATTTCCTAAGAACTGTATGCAAACTTTAACTTAAATTTTAATCCAATGCCTTTTAAATCATTAAATTATCTTAAATCAAATATTATTCGTTGCAACATGTGCATATGGGTGAAAGATTCCCACTGTGAAATTGCTTTTCACAAACTGAAAATTGACTAGTTTAGTGCTCATTGATTATATACGTTGTTGTAATTGAAAATTTGAAACACTTGGTATAGAAAACAGGTAAAATAAATGTTAATGCCATTAACATGTTAACCCTACTAGAAGCCACTCCAAAGACATAGAAAGTAAAGATTCTCAAAATAAGATTTTCATATTCAATCATTCATGTATTTTATAATGGTAGAAAGAAAACAAAAACCTTTTTAGTTAATGTTGTGCTTATGATGCTCTAAAAGACAAATATATGGTTACAGTGAGTGAATTATTGTTTTACAGCAGGAATCTTTCACCTATACGTGATGATATATGGTGAAGGAGTTTTATTGACACTAACAAAATCATTAGACAGCTATTAGTACGTTCTTGCCATAGCTGCAATGAGTGACTTATGCAGGAAAGACTTGCATTGTTCCAGCCATCTGCTCTGAGCAATACAGTATATATAAACAAGATGAATACGGTATATATAAACAAGATGAATACGGTATATATAAACAAGATGAATACGGTATATATAAACAATCAGGAATGCATCCATTAGGCATCAGTCAGTTTTCATCAGTCCATATTGGAGATGATTTTTCTGTTCAGAAATTTTACGAAAACATACCAACATAATTATGTCAAACAAATCATTAGTGTACCCCAGCTCTCTCTATTATGCAGGTAATTGTTGTCTCAACCTATCAAGAAATTATCACTAGCCTGACCACATGCTTTAATGGCTCCATGAAGACACTAACTATAAGTGGTGAAGATTTCTGTTTAGAAGGTTGCACTGACATTGTACGAAATCTATATTTCTTCTGGAACACTGAACATAATTGCCGTTCTCATAGTAACTTGATTGCATTCGATTCATACTGGATGTTTCACGACACACGCTCAAGTCCAGATTTTTTTATAGTGTTGTCATGGAAGACAAAGGTTTGAGATAAAAGATGAAATAATTAAGATCATGTTAAATGTCATCAATTTCAAATTAGCATCCAATTTAGGTATTGATAATGTTAATCTTAAAAAAATTCATTAATTCCTAAATGTCAACACAAAACACAATCGTGTTCATGTTATTGGAAATAAAAGATGATATTTTATGATGACACACTACAAAGTTTACTTAAAACTGAAAAAATTAAAAAGGAGAATTATTTTATATCTATTTCATCAGCACCAATACACGCGTATACACTCATGCATGCCCATATGTACATGCATGCATGTGTGCGTGTGGGCATACACACACACACACACACACATCAAAGCAAATACCATTGAAATGTAAAAACAGGCAAGAAGAATCCTCAATCTAAACATTTTACCCGTTTACATTTTTTTGGGGTTCCAACTCACTGAAATGCGTCTTCACCTGGCAGTATCAATCCCGATCACTTCCAAGCCAGCACACTGTTCCTGTTATCACAGAACCCACATCACATCTCCATCACACCCAACTAGTCCACAAGTAGCTCCTGCCTATAACACAGGCCACTCTCACAGGTATTGTTTATATCAGGTAACCATAGAATTACCCATATATATAATCTACGCAGGTGCCAGACCCGTGATTAACAGGTAGGTACAGGTGTATTAACACCTAATTAGCTCCCCAGACTGGATTAACTCTCCTGTCAATGTTGATACAGCTATTCCATCACCAAGTGCTGCCTGCCCGACGCTCGCTCGCTCGCTCTGCTACGCTAGAGACATGTGTGGCTCAGTCTTCGATCCATAATACGTTATTTCCCTCAATAGCATGAATATGATATCTGCCCACCATAGAAAATGAACATCTAATCCGTATTTTTATACCAGGCCAGTCATCTTCAAGTTTTCCCTCCAAAATTTAAGAGTAATGCGTTAGTTCTGTTCCGAGCTAAACGTGTGACAATTGTTGAATAGGGGCAACAGCTTGCTAACACTGCACGTGACTGGGCCTTGTGTAGGGCGACATTATTCTACCGGCTCTAAAGCTGGAGCACCTTGGAAGCATGCTTGTCTTTATGTAAATGGTCAGAAAATTTGAATGGGTATTGATTCATTAAGACTTAACACTTCCCTTTTATAGTGTGTTTAGAGGTCGAAGCATATACCTGAATATGGACTATATGCGTGTGTCGCAGGAAATGCTTGTTATATGGATCGCGTGGCTGTCCTGGTAAGCCACAACGTGCAGTCCAGCAGAAATATTAATGATTTATTTGTCTAGTAGAACATATCAGGCATACGCACATCCCCAGTTTTACAACGCTACATCATAAATACAAACATATTGCCAGGAGTCGGTGCAATCAAACTACAGATGAGTAGCGGCCATTATGCTATATTACACATGTTACATGGAGGAACAAATAGAAATGTTAACCATTGCATTGAATCCCTTGAAGATGGCCAATCTATACACTTTCACTTTGTTTTTCTTATTCCAAACATCATGCAATTCGTAAAAGGATAAAAATAAGTGAGAAATATTAAAATATTCCATTACAAATTGGTTAAATAAAATTGCCCAATATTTCATAAGATTATAGTTTGCTGCTCAAACTATCAAGGGTCCCCTGTACAAACAATCTTAACTCTTAATCCACTTGAATAAATGGATTACCACTACAGCTGATGTACCTAATATAAGCTCTGCTTAATCTTGTTAAGTCACTGTTTCCTTTGATGCTTACTTTCCTTGAAAGTTAAATGCAGGTATCAAAGGAAATGCTGTATTTGTTTTTGCCTTAGATGTATAGATATTCTGAATGTTAACACTGCATCAAAATTGCAATTAATCTGAAACATCATCACGGAAAAGGAATTGTTTTCCTCGTGTTCATAGAGCTACAAGCTATTTTTTGTTTAATTAACTTACATGAAACTGCATACAATAAAGGTGAAGTCTTATGCAAATATTGATGATACATGGTATATTATGTACAATATGCATAGATTACTATATACTAATTAGCCATTCTTACATTACTAAATTAACTTCCATGCATTTGAAAGTTTATAAACAAACACTTACATATTTAGTGCTTCAATTTTAGTCCTTCTATGAAGATGAATTGGAAAATTGGCAAATGGTATGTAAAATATATCAAATAATACAATTGATAGAGCAAATGTCATTTTAAAAATATGTTCTTAATGATCCACTGATCTTAAATAATTAAACATAAATTTGAATAATAACTATTAATTTCATTAAAATAATGACAAACTTTATCTCTTTCACATTGTATAATTTTTTATAAAGCAATTATCTATATACGCTTTAAAAAATGATAGTTCTATAATTTGATGTTTTGCTTGTTAGTCTTATCTCAAAACCTTTTATGAATAATATATGCAACCAGGGCTGAACATTCTATGGTTGTCCTTATCAAACAGAAATTAACTTTTAAATTTCATCAGTAATAGTTTCAGTTTCTGGTGCTTGGCTAAGATAAGAGAAACTTGATACTCCTCATAGTCATGCAATACCAAGCTTCTTGCTATTAACATCTCCCAACCAGGGACCTGACCATAATGAACTCGCAAACAACACCAGAATAAAAATCAAACAAATTTCTTGCTTTACTCACACCACCTGTCTGACAGTCCATCAAATCACGACCATGAAACCGAGATGGGATTAGAGATGTCACCCATAATCATGTCTGTGTCTAAGCAAGGAATTACACATAATTCCAAGACATGGCAGGAAGTGGTGATCCTTACCTTATGTCGATGTTCACGTACAGACCGCTGCGAGCTACGCCTGACCAATACAGCACTGGCATGGATACCTCGCTTGTCATATGGATGCAGCACAATGACCATAAAACCTTACAGTCCTCCTCCTTCATAGGGTAGCCATGGATGTTGCTGCACAATAGCCCTCCCCACCTTTCTAAACACTTGGCTAAATATCCCTTAACCCAACAGTAGGGAGGACAATACGAACACGGCCCCAATACCCCAGAACATACCCACATATCAGTTTACCCCACCTCCTGACAAGACCTGCTCCACTCTTAAGTCCAATTAACACCATCCATAGAGTAAACATGGAGTTTAAAGAACTTACCAAGATTAACATGAATTACTTAATAACTCTGTTAAACAGTATTACGTCAATATCTTGTTTAGAAAGGAAGCAAGAGAGATACTCAAATTCCATTGGATAGCTTGTTGATAGGTCAAGTGTCGTGGGTCATGCAATTCTAAATTTTTGTTTATTATTTGTGATTAGTATTAGTAACAGGATGGAGTGCCATGCTCTTTGGTGTACAATATGTATATAATGGCTACCACACTGGTGGCATATACTTGAAAGCGTTATGTACGTATTTAATTGTTTTCTTGAGCGTGAAGCTCGGTATTGTATATTTGTTGAGGAGTACTTGAGGCATCGATTCTCTGGAGGAATTCTATGACCATGTACTCCAACCATGCTCCTTTAAGTAGTAGAAACTGCATGACATTGATACAAATACTGTTTATATTGGCAAAACTGCATGACGTTTAGGTGATAAATGATACTATCAATATAAGGATATACCACATAACAAGATATCAAATGGAAATTCTATATCGCTAAAATGTTAATAATACATATTTCTTTATTGAAATTGTTTTTATAGAAATATATTCGTTGTGTATTTTTCTTGTCTATCTATGGTAGGTATGTATTATAAAACAGTCAATTCCCAGGATTGTAAGAGTTTCCACAATCAATTTTAATTTTAGCAGTTGAGTGCTCATATTTTACATTGATGCAACATAACAATAACTTTATTGCTGGAAAACTTGACATAATTTATGGAATTTCATACATAAATATTTTTACTAAAAGCACTGTGCAATTGAATCATAAAACGTGCTAAAAAAAGAAAAAGAAAAAAAAGGATAAATTCATGGCATTAGCCACTGCAATGTCAGGAATCGATCTCTCCTATACCCTAGATTAGCTTTTCATGATTTGCTACAAAGCATGAACTATACAAGACACTTTTTCCTTTTCAGAATCTTTAACCTGAGGCTGCAAGTATGACACTTTTTTTTTAACACCATCCACAATACAACATCATGATGAGGAAGACTTGATTATCCTTGTTTCATCAAATTACCAATGCAGGAGTGAGTGAGTGAATATAGAGTTTAACGTCGCTGCGGGAATCTTTCACCCATTTGCGACGACCAATGCAGGAAAGTTAGATCCAATTATAAATGTGTGTCACACTGGTTGAGGAAATTAGTAAAGGATTATTCCATTTTCCAGATAGAATTTCATAGTTATTTATCTCTCTCCATGCTAAAGGCAACCAGGGATGCCCTGAAGAGCAGTGCCTGTGCATAATACAGCAGGGAGATGGTTAAAGTGGGACAAAAACCTCCAGTAACCGAGTTACGGTTTAACCCATGAGCAGTATATGGTACAGACACACTAGAGATAATAGTCCACTATTCCAACAGACACTGCATTGTGTAGCAATCCCCCTTGCATATGAAACTACAAGCTTCCTGGACAGGATTCAGACTTCCAATCATCAGTCTTGTTCCACAGAATCCTCAGTGCTACTACTAGTAGTACTAGATCCATAACTCCCTATACATGTATAGAAGAGCTACCACTTCCTTAGTGCTACAATCATTCAGTGGAATGGACCCACGATTGTAGCATGGTGGGAGGAGGCAGAATCAACAATTATGATGTTATAACAAAACTCATGAATCATGCCCAGTACATGATGGGGTAACAAAGTCAAGTATTTGTGGACAAGTTCAAGTGTTAACAGGAACACATAGGAAATTTCATCCTATGTGCTTCAAATGCTTGTTGAAACCATCAATAAATTCTGGCAAATGTGTGTTCCAACATTGCTGACTTCCAGCAAAGAATGTTTCATATGCACTCTGTGGCTTTCTTAGCCTTGATGAAACAACTTGGGCAGAGATTTTTGGAAGAAAACTGCCTTCCACAAATTCTGCATTTTCTGGGCATTATTCAGTAGTTTTTAGTTGGTGTTAATAAATCATCCAGTAAAAAATAGGCTTAAATAAATAAACTGTGACAGAATCTAATTCCAATGAAGAAAGTCTAGTGCAAATTCCTGTTAACGCAAGCTTCTCAGAATAGACAGACACATTATCACAGAAAACAATACAACCAATACACTGCAAAGGACATTACTCCACAGACAACAGATTTGTACATGGATGTTTTTGTTTAATTGATTGAAGTCTTTAAGACATGACCTAGCCAAAGGTACAAAAATCAGTTCATTCTTTTTACAATACCTGGAACAAACCAAACGTACCTTCTGAAGCCATACACCTTCTGAAACCACGTACTTACATTTCCACAAGCGAATCCAGGTTTTGACATTCGCATTACTCCAGTCGAGAACAAAACGCCAAGTGACAATGTCTGGGTGAACCCTAGAAAATTGCTTACCTGTGTAAGCAATCGGGGCAATTAATAAATAAAGTCATCTGGGTAATTAAGGTCTCGAGCCAACAGGTGAGCAAACCAACTTATGTCTGTGCTAATGGTCATCAAATATTTAATTAAATAACAAGGTATAGCGAACCTGAGAGCAGGGATAGCCCCAGACAAGATGATTGCAAACACTACTGACGAGGCAGAGGGTCTTACCTGCCACAGATAAATCTCCGACAGTCGTGATGCATGTGTGGGGATTACCTTACAGGTAGACAATGCATCCCCCTACAGGTGTGATTAAAGCATGCTTTGTCTTTCAGTGCTTATGTTGAGTGAGGTGAAGAGATTGAAAGTTCAATAACATCCATAGCAATTGCCAAACTGCTAAAGTGTGGAGACCATTGTTCAAAGAGTACGAGAAGAAACAATGATGTGAAATCTGTCATAAGCCTGACCACTTGACAGCTGATTTGTATGACATCTCTGATGAATTTAACGGATTTTGGATGTCTTGCTTTACAGTACATTGCTTTATAAAGAGCTTAGATGAAATGGACAGTATCTGTACAGACACTATATGAATTAAGACAACATGGTGTAGAGCTTATAAAGCACTGTGATATAGATGGTATATTGCTAAACCTACAACTTAAAGGTAATCGACATCCATATTTATTTATAAGAAGCAGTTTTCATACTGAAATAACTGGGAAGAAGAAAAATAATGATTATTTTGGTCAATACTATTAGCACTAATGTTGGCCTTTCCCTTCCCAGGATGAGCGGTAGATGATCAATATCTTCTTTTGAGGTTTTCTGCCTGAAGATGTGAAGAAGCCTTCAAAAAATAATTCCTCCACGTTTTTCTTGCGTTTTTGATTGGATCATTATCTTGGCTTCTTCAAAGCTTCCTGCTACAAGGTTTTAACAGTTTCCATACAAACCTGTCATATTATTAAGCAATTACATGTAATTATCTGTCTTCATAATCAAATGGACAAAGTCATTCCGCAGGAATTACAAAAATATTAAACATAGTGAAGATCCAGCAAATATTCAATTTAGTGTTTGTAATGATATACACATCTTCATGACAGTATTACAAGCATTCTTTAATATCTCGAGATCATGAGAGCATCAATCTAGACGTCAATATATTTAAGAAATTGGATGAACATGAAATATATTTGTGTAAACTGAAACGTACATTATATTACACCCAATACACATGTGATATGTCGAGGTAGTACCAAATTTCAATTTATAATGCAAAATATTTGCTAAATTGATTCTGCTAATATCTATGGCTAATCTTTCCATTCAATTATTCAGATAACGAAGACGTGGGCAATTTTGTGGTACATTTCTGGTAGCTAGGAAATATCCTTGTGGCCATCAGCAATTCTACATGGCTGATGCATCCCTGGGGACAAATGAGAATATCATGTGGCAATATTAGGTCACTGCATTTGTGTGTCTTGATCCAATCTGGCTTTTAGTGCTGGATATCCTCCCTGAACACACCAATCTCCATCCCTGTGTCATACACAGAGTAATTCCATAGTAAGTGTTCACCTATCAAATTGAATCCAATAACAGATGGCTTAACCACCAAAGCTTAACCCGTGAGCACGCTCTAATATGGCCTGTAGGTTGTAAGATATCCATCTCTTACGATTGGTATAACACAAATTATTTCCTATGAGTGGTATAACATTATTATTTCCTTCTGATGTTGGTAGGACCACTTCATTTTCACAAGAGCATAAAATAAAGTTTTGATTTGCAATACAGAAATGCATCTTTCATTGATATTACAGTGTCAATTCAAATGCAATATCCTTAAAAGAACCTCACCATATTTGATGACCACAACCATGGCTGAAACTGATTGCCAATGTGGTTTTAAAGAGGCAACACGAAGTAAAACATAGCAGAGAGTCCACAAAGACAGATATCAAAGCAGCATGATATTTGTTTTCTAGAATACATCATGGCAGATGGTTGTATATACATGGCTGGTGTGATCAGCATGAAGGGTTCCCCCAATCTTCCCGATGGTGATGGTTGTCATTCTCCAATTTTCCTGATAGTGATGGTTGTGGACAAATTGCCTGGTTATAGGACTGCTCAACATGGTCATTGATGGACATCTAAATAACACCAGCTTCCTACTGCAGGAACATGGGAGTCAGGCCATTGGATCCTAAATACTCAACGGTTTTATGATTAGGAGCCTAGCTTGCAAATATCCAGGGGGACATTTCTGGAGGGGAAAATGACTGCAAAGGAAGTAGATGACAAAGTCGTATCATGGTGATCGGTGCTTCACATCATTAAGTTAATGAACCCCTTTTCTTATTTTTAGAATTTTACATTTTGATTTTATGTTATTTTTTTGTCATTGTTTTTTTTTTAGCATACAAAGATTAATGTAATGGGCAATTACTTCATTAACGAACTTCTATATGGAAAAGGTAATTTTGGCCATTAAAAAAAATTAAGTGCAAAATTCCATCAGATTTTGATCATTTTGATCATTGCTTTCCCAACCACACATATGATAACATCAATGGAGCCATGTCAATCATAGGATTCAAACACAGAATATATTCTGGAGTAGGCCTAACATGTGCCAATGTATGTATAAATGTATGTACAAAATAACACTACAAAAGCACAGACCACTGTCAAAGTAGATAAGTAAATTGGAAATGTATTTGGACAACTGGTCTCCAAAATTAGGTTAACCATGGCAACACTGTACTGAATATTTAACAAATAGATTATCGGACGCTACAGGCTTAGTGAAGCCCTAAAATAGAGCAAACTTCCGAGAAGATTCAATATTTTTTCAAGTATTTATGGTCCACATTGTGGTGTCACCGCCAGACAGGTGTACAAGTGGACACGACCAGAGTTGTAGAAAGTAGTCCCTAGGGGATTCAGGGGCCCCTGTCCCTCAAATTGACCATGTGCACATACCCCTAGGGCTTACCGTACAATAACCTGCCCTAAAAACTTGGCCAGCTATTAAAATAAGCCACAATGACATCTCTAACCAGACTTCCTCAATTAGCTTCATTAGGGAATCCCTTATATCAACAAATTCCCCCAATTTGGTGTAGGGATCCCTCTAGCTATGAAGTATTCGTGTGATTTATGCTCAATGATTGGTCTCAATAAAAGTGTCTGACCCAGTGTGTTTGGGTCGTATTAGTAATTAGGCCATGCTAATGATGGCGATGCTGTACATGTAATAAACTACTTCACAATTAGGTTGCTGATGCAATGATAAGCCTATTGTTTGTACTAATGAGAGGTAATAATGCTATCATAGGTTTATAAGGAACTATTGTTATACCTGTCAGAGAGGCTGACAAGGAAGGCATAAAGTTTTACATGTCTTGGGTTAGTATTGCTTGTCTCCAATTTGAATATTATATGAAAGATTTTTAACCCTCTACATGCTGGAGACAACTGGAAATGCCCAAAATAGGCTGTGTCCATACTGCATGGAAAGGGTTAAGGTAATATACTGTTTCAGATTTGTAAGGCATTAATATTTACGAGAGAAATGTGTGAAAGTTTGTGGCAAAAGCCAAAACAAGTTTCCATTAAAAGTCACAAGTACGCTGTAATATAAGTAATCCATACTTTCTTTATTTAATTATAGGCAATTCTATATTTGAAAACTTGGAATTTACAAGTTTTTGTTTTCTTGGATCCAAATTTGTAACAGGAAGCTACAACAATGTTATCACCATTTCTTGAAACAAAATTACAAATTTTGACTGACAATGTGTAAGTTAATGATGCCATGATATGTTGTATAGAGCTCCACAAATAGTCTAACTGGCAGGTAAAGAGAAGCCAGTCCATAAAATATCCCTTATCATTCTATACATAGCTGCAAGTTTTAAATACAACTGAAGGTGGAGTATTCCTTCAAGCTTTCAACAGATATCTGATTACTAGATTATATTTACAGTATAATTAAAAAACACAGAATGAAACTAAACAGACATTTTGAAGCAAGTGAGTGAGTGAATATGAGTTTAATGTTGCTGCGGGAATCTTTCACCCATTTGCGATGATTTTGAAGCAACAGACAACCTTCCCCGACTGATGTTAAACTTACCAAAATGATTTTTCTTCTTTCTATTTATGTCATAAAGTTCCATATGAATGACCATTTTCCAGCAAGTGAATTATAGTATTACGTCACAGCAGGAATCTTTCACAAATACGTGCTGACAATTTGCCAGAAATCATGATATCAATTTCAGTCTTGTCTGGTCAACACAGCAGAAAATTATCATCATTAAGTTTGGCCCATTATAGATATCGGTTTTACAGTGATAGCACTTTCAATCAAGTGGAAATGAAGATCATAATAAAAATAAATAACTATCTAATTTGATGTGTTAAATTCATATTGCGCATCTATATCATGTCAGTTAACCCTTTCCATACCTGTGCCTATTCCAGTAGGGAGAGGGTTAATCTGATGAAGTTTTCTATGAACAACAGAACACTATGAACAGCTAAGTATTTGAATTTGCGTGTTGTCTTTCTTTAGCATCGTTCCAAGTACTTGTTGGTAACAATGTCACGGTCATTCCAATAGAATCATGCAATACTGTACTGATGGACCACCAATCAGAATAGTGTCTTGTAAAATACATGTAGAATATTCAATAATTATGTACAAGTGGTTCCCATTTGTTTAAATTGCAAAGTCGAACCAACCAGATGTGACATGAATATGAATTGCAATACAGTATTGCAATTTACTATTGTATTTTTTATTATATTGTTATCAGTTTTGCATGTAGTCGATATTATTACATTATATAGCCAATATATTTTCATTTTCCTGTAACGAAATGTCAGTCTGTAGGAAATAGGTCTTTCTTTCACATAACAGTAATTGTTTAACCCAACATCTGTACAGGCCAAGTACCTTGATATGGATACAAAGTATACATTCATAAGAACTTGTTTAGCTTATGCCGAGTCATATAATGCGCACCAGCTTGCCTATTGAAATACCTCCACTAACACTACTGAGTTAACAATTGAAAATCTTTCTTGGCAAATATACATGTTGTCATCACTTTCATTATCGTTTAATGATTTCAATTTCTACAGAGATCCAATTTGTAAACAGCTTTTTTAGAGATTCTAGTTGGAAACCATTAAAAAGCTTGTACTTTAATGTAAAACGTCTTGACATATTATAAGCCGTGTCAAGGGTCATAACTCCTAGTCACCAGTCAATTCACTCATTAATGGTTTCCAACCAAGCAGAAATTCAAATAGCATAATAAAAATTAACCTACTTAAAGCTAAGTCTTCCGATACAAAAGTTTAATTAAAATGTCCCATGGGCAAATACGTATTTCAATAGTTGTTATCAGTGAACTGAACAGAAACCAATCTGTTACTGGTATCCAGTGTATGTATAATCATAGTAAAATAACATACAGCACCATGACCTTACCGTAAACAGTCAGCCCACCGAGTACCTAGACTAAGGCATTTCAAAAGAAACTTCAATTAAATGATTGAATGATATCTTGATATAAAATGTAAAAAGATGATATACACGTGTGTACGCATGTGTGGACAATCTTGCTAGCACGTATACAGTTAGAACATATTTGACTCGTGGCCAAGTTATTTAATGACTAGAACTAATTCCAACAGTTTGGATTTGCCCATGCTAATATAAATGACCATCGATCTCTCTAGTGACCTATCTACCAAAGAATATATATGAAGTTAGGCTCTACCGGATATTTGCTTCAAACACACAATCTCCTGGGGTGTGAATATAATTGGCCTGTTAATTGTCATCCAGGGGGTACATAAAAACAATATCTTATTGTACCTATCATGAAGCACCTGAGAACAATACCATTGCCCTTCATTAATAATTACCCAGTTAGTCGGATCGCTCAATGAAGTCAGTCCCACGCGCATCCAGACAAATTTCGCGTTGACAAAGACAATTCTCACATAACATTAAGTGAATCGGCAGAGTGTGACAGCGATAATCTTGTTGAATAAATAAATAGTTGTGAGCTGGTGCACACCTAACATAACGCACCAGCATTGCAGGACATCTAACAGTTTGCTAGTTAAATGGGTCCGCACTAGACGGGCGATCATGGCCGTTCTAGAAGAGCAGACATCGCTTTAACGAGGATTTTCCCACCTTCCTTTCCTATTTTTTAAAAGAGACATCTTCGGTTGAATTCAGACAGCCAAAGGTAGACGGGTTGAATATTGATTTATATATTTACAGATGGCTCCTATATGGTAATGCTGTTTTATGAAGCAAACGTTTCTTCAGTTGGCTAGCCATGCAGGACAATCAAGGGATGCTACATCCTCACATAGGCTTAAATATTACTAAAATAATTACATTAATGACATTTAATGATTGGATATACATTAGCAAGTGGTGATATAAAGAGATGACACACTGATGGAGTTAGTTTTTTCACAAACGATCACACCTGGTATTATTCAGTTATTAAAATGGTTCACAGTTCATACTTGCTCTAGACAACATTCATTTCGATTGAAGTAGTGTGTGAATACTAGTTGTGTTTACATGACAGAACGTTCTCGAAATCATAGGATGACAGACATCATGGCAACAGTGTACACTCATTTAAGTAGGTGCTTGTGATTTGAAAATAGATAAATATTAAATTGTAGGATCACATCCTGGTAGTATTTTCTGAAAATATTATTCTCAGGTCTATAATTAGACTTGAAATAGAAGTATAACATCTATGAAACATTAATGTTATAAATACACAAAGATGAGGACATCAGATCTAATTTCTTTTCAAACACCAGATAGCATACCAAAGTAGAATTGTCTGTCAGATATCAAAGTAAACTTGTCGTCAGACCATAACTAATTGATATTTCAAATGATGCGGCAGGTCCATAAATATATCAAGTAAGAAAAAAATATTTTTAAAATAGGGTTTAGAATTTACGATGGAATACATATGCCAGATTTATCAAAATATATTACTTATATTTCAGAAACTCCTTAAAGTAACTATGGCCAAACAGCATGACAAGAGTGGTCGATAACTCCTTTATTGACATTGTGTAGCAGATATTTATTTGGAATTATTCGTTAATTATTTAGTGACTGTTTGCTTCATATCAATTCCATTTTGTTAAAACCTATATGCCACGTAGAGAGCAGCCAATCACATTGTCCCGGATCAGTGGAAGTTCCTCGAGGTGGTCGGCCATAGAAAGTGCACGACAAGTATGGATACTGATGGATAAGGCTTTGCGATAAGGCTTTGAAAGGATTGAAGTTCTGGGCGTACAACACTCATAACATGAAAGCCTTCTTCCCTCCCAATGTTTCAATATATTGATCTTCATCCTTATTCACCATTGTTCCCAATCATAGATAATATCCTGAACTTATCGAGCTGTTTCATTAATATCAATTCCTCTGACAAGACGCGAGTACAAGACTGCTGGTATATTTCCATCTCGCGATATTTCTATGCTAAACTGTATCGCATTTAATGAGGTCCCGCTGAAAACACAAACATGCTCTCATGAACGCATCGATTCTTTGGGCAAACTCATGATTCCCTCCAGTTCTGGATCCGGCGGAGCTTGATGCAACTTATCGCCATAGCAACTGGACAAACAGTGTCCAATAATCATGTAAGCAGTGACAGGACGACACCAGGACAACAGGACGACCTAATCAATGTATCTGTCCTGGAGGTGCCGGTCTTCACACAGACTTCACACAGCAACTGTCGTGTACTTTCTCATCATTAATATGTGCCGCCTGCTTCAGTCACGCCTATACCGTGTCGTAATTTACTGTAATCGCACAAATCAGTCGATTTTCATTCGACTGCTACAACTCTTTATTCTAAAAAGTATTTCTAGCATTGTTCTGTGTGAAACATTTTTTTAATGATTATGTTAAGAATTAGACATAACACTACTTGGATGCATTTCTGTACAAGCTGCATGTGAAAGTATAAGTTATGTGTTTAATTACAAAGGTTTGAACATTTATTGCTATTTCCATATCACTTTACAGTTCTTTTTCCAAGTTTTGGATGATAAGTATATTGACATTGTAAATATTTGAGTGGCTTACCTGAATATCAATTGAATGTGTTCAATCCTACTCCAACAAAGGCTGATTATCTGCAATGTGAAAAATTATAAATTATAAATAATACTTCCTAGATATCAAGAAAGAAAAGCAAAAAGAGTATTTGCATTAAAGGCTGACACAATAATAATAATATTAATAATATTAATAATATAAATAATAATAATAATAATAATAATAATAATAATAATAATAAATGTCAGCAAGGAAAATGTGATACCAACACAGATAATCCTGATGAAGGCCCTATACTAGGGCCAAAATGTTAAATGTATGGACATTATATTTTTCATAATAATAATAATAATAATTAATAATGAGTCACATGATATTGGTCCCTTTGAAAGACTTCAACATATAAATCACAACTATTAATAAGGAAACATTTATATTTGTTGATGTTGAATCCAGAAAGGTTTTCCTACGGTGCCTGTTCCACGGACTGCATCTCGAGTTTCTATCTAAATGCAGACTGTTTATGGACTGAGTGAATTAATCAAGATCAAAGTGGTAGGCAGCGTGCTGGTGGTTAAGGTGTCCCTCAGCCAGGTAGCACATTTACCTGTCACTGATTGCTACTGCAGGTAGGTCCATGATTAATGAGTAAGGGGTCGGAGGAAACAGAATGCAGGTCAGCTCTCATCAATAATAGATACCATGCCTGGCCTTTTTGTGCTGAGACCAAATTAAAGGACACAGAAAACAGCCTAATCAATTGATTTTGGGGGTTAATTTAGCTCCATTTACTGCACTGACAAATGTTTCAGCCCTATTGTACTGACTGTGAGAACGGTGTCTAACAGTCACAAGTATAGCCGATCGCTTAGATTACCATATATTTACATACTTCACGTTGCAAGAAAGAAACTGTATTTTAAAGATATTGTATTCATTACAACTAGGATGAACAGAATAAATTTGTAAACCAATTTATTAACTTTTGACTGTATTTATTACAATTTTGATATCATGTAACTAGGATAAACAGAATAATTTTCTAAACCAATTTAATGACTGATTTTCTTCACATAATTAATAACACCGGATATTTCAAAATTCCAATTATTTTTGAACTTGTGAGCACAACTGGCCACTAATTAATCTTCGTCATCCAGATGGGCATCAACATGAGCAGTCACCAAAGTCCAATTTGCCGACCCTTAATAACAGTATAGGGGCACGATGGCCCCTGATGCAGGAGGGGCTCCCTAATCCTGTCAAAACAATACCCAATAGCCACCAGCTCCTTTTCAATAGCTCTCCTCTGTCATCAAATTTGTTCACACAATACACCATTGGTTCCAAATTTTGTCCATAGTCCCAACGTTTTCCCAACGCTGTCGCCACCTTCCATTTAATCATGTGACCACAGTGACCAGAGGGAGTTGGATGACCTTCGACCTGCTGCAGATGACACTCGCCTCAACTTTTGACAACCATTGTGACCTCGGTACATTCGGTTCCATAAAGAGCGAACTCCATGTCAAGGTTTGAAGAGCGGACAATTTGAAGCGGGGTCCGAACAGAACAGAACTCTAAATTCATTGGGGCAATAGGTCCCCCAGACTGAAGTGAAAATACAAAGATAGAACATGATGGATGTTTCAATGATTAGATAGGACTCTTTGGATGATTAAAGATTGTTGGGCAAGACATCAATGGACTAATCATTGGGAATTACCACCGCCCTTTCACAGGATGAGCCACTCGGGCGGTTTAAATGTCTCGTCTCTTCAAGTCCATCATTACAGCATCAGTTGTTCAACCTTGAGCTAGCTGGCCAGACAATCCAAAATATATGTCATCGACATGACAATTATAATGCATCATCTCTACACATATTAGAAAGGCTACATGTTAATTTTACATGTTCTGTGGATCAAGCATGCAGAATATAAATGGAAACATACACCCAGCAAATTTGAAATTAGTGTTCCAAGCTTGTTTCTTGTCAGTGCCATGAATAGCTAGTCTAGATCCTAGGCACTATATACATGTTGTATTATTATAATTATAATTATTATTATTATAAATTATTATAAATTATTATAAATTATTATAAATTATTATTATTATTATTATTATTATGGTGAAATATACATCATACTGAATTAGTATTGAAGTTAAATGAAGTCTAGAATGCTGAACAAAACAAACAACTTTGGAAAAAAATAGGATTAAGAAATATACAAATTGAAATCTTTTCCCAAGATTATGATTATATCATTTTATCTCAAAAGTATGATCGTTTCTTTTAATCTATCATACAGCATGAACTACAATGTGAAGCTCTCCTGTCTAGACTATCCACACACTACTATCCTGTCCACAGAGTCTGAAACAATCCAGAGGTGAACAATACCAGTGTTATTTACACCTGACAAGAAACCTGGCCAGCTATCTGGCACCTCTCCATTGTTCAAGAAGAGTTTGCTTTTCAACCTCTGTGAACATCACTCATAAATACATAATTGCACCTATCAGTGAGCTTGATGCTGGCTTATATTTCCTATCAATAAAACATGCCTTGGCTATTGAACATAGCAATCTAGCATGCCCCTCCCATTGCCGCCATTGCTTCAAACATATAATTTAAATATCATATTTAGCTTAAAATATTCATGTGAATTACTATACTTACAACTGTTACTATGGCAACTTTGCAATTATCAAATTTGCTCATGAAACCTTAATGATTAATTAAATTAATATGATCTTGATAAATTAAGAGCAAAAACTATCAATTGACTTTGTAGAAAAATGTTAACCATAATGTTTCAAATCAGATTTGCTTTTTATTGTTACATGTATACAAATTGCCCCTCTATATCTTTATTACAGACCATGATGGTCTTACAGACACAAAAACCATCTTGGTTTGTCTCTCATTTGAAATCAAGACCAGCATCATAGTTTGTCCAAGACCATCATCAATTTATATCTTTAGAAAGACCAGCAAAATCGTCATCAAGATCATCAAAGCTTTCATGAAGTCATCAAGACCAGCATCATGGCTTGTCACCAAGACCATTATAGCTCCTCATTAAGACCATCATAATTATATACAAAATTATACTAAATTGTCACTTGCTAATGTTACAGCTATAAGATGATCTACATTATTATTTAAATGCTAATAAATGTTAACATTCCATTATAAGAAACATAAGAGTAACATATGTATTCCAACTGCAAATGGTCTGCCCTTCCTCTCTCTCTTTTTTAAATGTTAAAGGTCCACCACCTCAATTTTATGGTTTAAAAAATACTTCACCCACAACCAATAATATGGGGAGGTGAAATATTAATGCATGAATTTATGAGTTTGCAGTGATGAGCACAATGATAAGTGTTCTAATGAAATGGATTCCACTTATCACCTGCATGCTTCCTTAGCAACCTTATCTGCCTGGGTAGCCTTTCACGAAGCTCTCCTATCCACTAAGACCATAATGCTCTCTTTGCCGATAGCTAATACACTGCAAAGAGAGCGCTATGGTCTCCTAGTGAACAAGAGAACTTTGTGAAAGGCTACCCATACTAGAAGTTTATAAAATAGCAAAATATTCTCTGGAACTTCCATTACATGGCTTCTCCAATTGTATAAACATTCATCAAAGAAAATTGAAGTTTGGTGTTCCCAACATATATAACATGTAATATTTAAAACAATCTACAA
This sequence comes from Lepetodrilus fucensis, assembly GCA_032361325.1. Taxonomy (NCBI): domain Eukaryota; kingdom Metazoa; phylum Mollusca; class Gastropoda; order Lepetellida; family Lepetodrilidae; genus Lepetodrilus; species Lepetodrilus fucensis. Next base: position 39,038 of record JAUTBV010124716.1, read on the forward strand.
AGAATCAGATTGTCTTTCTTATTGGTTACTAGAAATATTAGCAGTCTCTTCAAAATGAATGAATTTTTAATGGTGGAAAAATAACATGCCAAAGAAATGATTAATACAAAAAAATATATAATAATGGTAAAGTAGTACTTATTGATTCACAAGAAAAAAACATGCACCTGCCTTGAACACACATTATCAATGAAAACAATAAGTGAACTGTCATATGGATCTAGGCGAAAACATTTTTTATATAAAAATCTTATAGAAGAAATAGGTACAACTGATATCGAAATATTATATTCTGTTAAATCAAATTGAATTTTGGAAGAAATGCGAGCAAAACTAATCATCTAATATTCTACATTCTGTAAATTAACCCTTTCCATGCTGAAAGCAACTGGAGATGCCCTAAAGAGCAGTTCTTGTGCCTAATCCAGCAGGGAGAGTGTTAAACTATGGTAGGATTCTTTTAAATAGAGCCCCTGTTTTTTTTCAATTTATAAATTATACAGAGTTTGAGCCTAGTTTGCTTTAGGTTTTCGTGAAAACGGACCCAAACCCCAGTAGATTCTGGTTATGTGCATCTCCAGCATGGGAAATGGTGCTTTAGCAATGTTTAACATTTCCACTATATAACTTTCAGTATTGCCATCCTCTGGGTTAGTAGAATTAAGTTTTTCAGGTGGTAATTTCCAGCTAGCTATATTTCAATCTACTATTCTGCTCAGCAGCAACCACAACACAGTGGAACTGATCCGGATCCAATTTCAATACTTGTAATCATTTATATTGAAAGTTTAATGAAGGCAGCTATCTTCCTCATGTTTATGACAATACTGATAAGGCATAAGCTGAGACTTGAACACACACTTTGTTATTACTGTAGTGTAAACTTTATACATCTTTTTTTTTGGGTATGCATATTAGCAAAACCAGGCAATATCCCATTTAGGAATATATATTATTCATTATCTTCTATAGCAGAAAGCTAAAGACAATGTTGAAGGATACCTTGTTATAAAATCCCATTGAATATTTATATCAGGATTATATATCTACTTCTGCAAAACCGATGTACTGAAGATGAAGACAATAAAAGTCTGTACTTGTTTATGTAAACATATTGTTATAATGATAACAGTTAAATTTGTACTATGACTAAATAATAAGAGTGAATGAAAATGGAGTTTAATGTCACTGCAGGAATCTGTGTCCTGTTCATCAGTATTTCTGGAGGCGAAAGCCTTTAACCCTCTCCCTGCTGAATTAGGCATAGGCACGGCCCAATAGGACATCTCCAGTAGCTTCAAGCCTGTAGAGGGTTAATTGGCTGCTGTTGCCCTCAAAGAAGCCACCGAATGTTTTAAAGCAATGTATCAGATCTGATGTGAATAAAAGTCTCTGCCTAATGGAGCAGGAACATCAAGAGTACCTGCAGCAATATGCTTGTAGTTCTAGTCATACAGGAGTGTTACAACAGCCATGATATTAGCCTGGGTTTGATGTGCTTCTTGTGTTTAAGGGTCATGTTAGTATGGCCAACCAGAATGTGATCATAAAGGCAACATGCTGTCAAGTAATGTAATCGGAGAAGGGATTTCCATTTATACAAGTCAAAACACGATTGCTTTGAATGCATGTGTGTTAATATCAGAACCGAAATTTCATCAAGTTAATGCAAGCCATTATATCTATTTTCCCTGAACATTTAGCAATTCCTTCTTGTAACTATTGAAACTAGCTGTTTTGACCCATTAGTGTTACTCTAAATAATAACAAAAATCCATAAAAACAAATCCATATGATTGTATGAAGACCCCGGGGAGATGATAAATATGTCCAACTAGCAATAATTACAGCTCGGTATCTGATGACCATTTATACATTGATTTGTTCTTCTGGGTAGATGACTATTCTGACCTATCTTGTAACAGCGCATTGACAGAAACCGGTGAAAAACAGGACCAAGTCCAACTGGTGCCTATGTTGTCAATATCTAACCACTTCACTATTGTTTCAGTAATCAATCAAGCACTAAAAGAACATCCTCCGGCAAACAAGAACTCCCCAGGATGTTGTAGTGCAACTTAAGCAACAATAGATTCATGAACCTTTTTCACGTGCCAGAAAAACTTGTGGAAAACATGAACAAGAAATCATTAATTTTTGCTTCCGTCTCTATGGTGGCCAACAAGGAAGGCTGTGCACGGTGACAATAATTCCCCCCGTTTTCATCGGGAGTATGGATTTACTGGTGTGGACAATCAATAGATTTACCTGCGGACATCAACTAAAATGACATCAAACACCCGTTCATTTCACCATGATAACATGGCCACAAGATTGCTGCAACATTATTTATGGAAACAAACAGTGCCTACAGACTGCCTTCAATGATATATTGGTCAGGATCATTGCTTTCATAAACACATCCCAGACCTCCCAATTACTTCCATGTCGGGCACATTATTACTCGCTACATTAATGCTGGCATGTTCAGCTCAGCTGCATAGAAGCGTACAATAACACTCGGGACAAATCCCTGTATATAATAGAGTAGCATTGAATTTAGTTTTTGCATTAAGCCGTAATCAAACATATGGTAATTAGAGTAGACAACCTTTAATTAACAAATGTTCTGTGCTTTAATCAGACATAAAAACATGCTACTTTGCATTGTATTTTCAATATGATTTCCAGCATTGAGTACAGGTTTCAAGAACATTTCCATTTCACAATCTGATTAAACTATGAAATGTCAAACGACCAGTTTGAACTCGACATACTTCATGATAACCTTACAAGCTCATTCAGTACAATGACACTACAAAAACTGTTCTTATATAAATGACTAATTCTATTGAGGAATTGATCATGCAATCAAAAGAAAGTCATGACTAACTCCCCCCCCCCCCCCAAAAAAAAGAAGCTTTCTGAATTCTCTACAAAGAAATCATTTTCTACCTGAAATGACAGAAAATGCAAAGAAATGTCCACAAACCTGATAACAATGGATAATGTGTTCTGCAAGAGAGTTTAAATCACTGCAAGTACTTTCATGATTTATTTCTAAAATTAAATTATTTTCAAAAGAAAATCCCCGCTAAACGCTGCCATTGAACTAGTTGAAGAGGTGTACTCGAGAACTGAAATATGAAGGAGTGGAAGTCACTGAAGCACATCTGTCTGAACAGTGAACACAGACTTGCTGTATGGTTCACGTCATGCTCATTCATCTACCATCACTGGAATTGTATCGCTAATGTTGTAATTATTGAGAAATTTGGTACTTTATTCTTGTGTACCAGCATAGGGACCTCCAATATCACCCAGACAGCGAGTGTACCTTCAGTGAGCATATTGATGACATAAGAATGATTTTTCAATAGAAATTTGTTTCCCTTTGAACATGTATTGTAAGCATTTGCTGTACATGGATAATTCTTAGCATAAAAAATATTTAACTACTTGTATGAGTAATTGGCCCTATGATAACATTCCATCTCTCGTTTAGTGAACACTATACATAATAATGTTACCCACTGATTTTATCATAATTTTCATTTCATACACATGATAAATATGTATATTCTTAACTATTTCACCAAGTTCCAGTTTCAAACAAGCCTATCACAACTTTTCCCACATTATATGAAGCTATTCACTCCATTGAAAAAACATTCAAATTACAATATGTATAGTACACTGGAAAAGCAATTCAAACTTACTCAGGTATACAGTAAAAGTATAGCAAAGGTTATATATTTCTAGCATATCATATCGTATTTCACATATAACTCTTTAGGGTTCAGCTTTGGTCGACCTTAATGTGACTGTTGAAGCAGAACCTTTGGTAAATGTTTGAGAATACATGGTGAAGACATGATAGTCATATTATAACTTTCTCACGCTTTCCAGTAGGTGTTGTCGTTTGACAATATGTACATAATATAAGTGTGGATTGTATACAAGGAGAGGTCCAAGCTAAAGTATCGCCGAGTGTTTATGTATTTGATGTACAGGAGTTGCTTCATATTCAATGCACATCTAACAAGCTCTTTCTAGGTGGAGTTGTCAGAATATATAAAGGAACACGTTTATTTATTATACCTATAATATATCATTATTCACTACTACAATAAATGACTGCAATGACAAGGTTATGAATCATGACTAACTACAATTAGAAGCCTGCAACCACTTAAGCTATTAAGCTCTTGGTCCGCACCGTGTACTTTGTACAATAAAAAAGCATGCTTTGTACAAACATAATTGTACTAGTGAACAGATGTATTTTCACAAAATACCAAGCGAGAACTACTTTGGGTTTAACAGTTTTTAACTCACGTTTATCAGTCACTGAGAGAACTCTCTTATTGTGGTAAGCGAGTGATTATGGAGTTTAACGTTACTGCAGGAATCTTTCATCCATTTGCGACTATCTTATTGTAGGAAGAGAACCATTTAACAACCGTTTAACAGTATTTGTTTGTTTATTTTGATTTGGGGTTTGCTTGCATATGTACTGTTTGTACTAGTCTAATTGTTATGCTCACATTTCACTTCTTGATGCTTACATTTCTCTCATCATGAGAATCTGTAGTGAGTGAGTGAGTGAGTGAGTGAGTGAATATGGAGTTTAACGTCGCTGCGGGAATCTTTCACCCATTTGCGATGATATGAGAATCTGTAAGCACATGCATAAATTCTGGTAATTTAGACATTCCATTCTCATCTTGTGATTATTTCTGATACTGGCTATTATTATTCTAGTTTGATGCCTCGATTGAATTTGGTGTGGTGGTACTGACTAACCGGCAACAACTGTGACACATGTACTGCCACACACTGGTGCAGATGTACTAATGGCACCAAGTGCATTGTCCAACTGAAACTTCCCTGATGGAACTGAAACTTCCCTGACCATCAGTGGAATTGAACTCAGAACCTCTTAAAACCTGACACACTAATAACCCTAGTCCACCCTAACTTGCCAACAAACTAAATACCTTAATAATACGGTAACCAGTTTTAAATTATGCATGTTTACATAAACACACCCAAAGCGGTTAACAGTTTACCCATGACGCTACAACTCTTACAATACAAGCCAATGTATAGCACAGCTAACAGGCCATATAAGAGTATTTTATTGACACAGATCTATATATGAGCTATTCACAAAGAGGCATGACATCACAATTATATTGAGCAACAGCTGGGTTTGAGGAGATCAAATTTAGAAACCGGCCCACAGCTGTGTGAGTCATAATGGATCAATTATACGATCAACTACCACAACATGAACATTATATATTAATGATATGACAAAACATGTGTTTGTCAATTTAAAACAGGACAAAATCAAGTATATTCATGTGGCACACCCACACAAATACAATGCATTAGTGTTTAAATTATCTGCATCAGCTGTTAAACCGTGCCATGAGTGTCGGCATTGCACAAATGTCCTTATCATGCTGCCTCTGCAAGCAGCCATTTCAGTCAATAATAATAAGGTGGACTATAGACTTCTCTCTGTGGCATTATTCATGAATACCCATAGTGATATCTTAGCAAATATACATTGAGGAGACCACTTAGTGCAATGCAATAATGTTGAATGCAAGCACAGAAAAGCAAGCTTAAAGTGCAGCTCCTTGCATCAGACCAACTTTCGAGTATTTTTCCTCTGTACTATGCAGTTGCTGCGATGGTAGATTGCCAGTCTGGATGAAATTGATTACCAGTGTAGTGATTGATCCCTTGTTTGAGGTATTGAACAGCCACGAGTCTCCATGTGCAACAGACAAAGCACCCAACTCCTCACCCAAAGTGGTAAACAAAACACCAGCCTCTTATGAACCACTTTGATCATTTTCCTGCAGGAGCCGCATACACTACACAGAACCCACCACTCATAATACTTACTTATCCATTAAATATTAATACATATATAACTCTATAAACCTTGTATTTATCATACAATAATACTGTTTGTCTATGTACTAAAAATAAGGTTTCAGTATACTTAAGACATCTTAATCGCTTTCCAATTTACAGTATCAACAATCATGGATCTATATTGTCCTCAGCTATTAAAGATCCCCAAAGACGCTGAAAGAACAGCAAATAAACTAATTCATTATAAGATTGTTCATCTGTTAAAAATTTGGCCTAGGTTAAGCAAGGCCGACAAATGAACATTATATATTTCAACCATATCGATAGTGAAATTATCAGGAAAGCTATTAGTATCTTGTATCTCTTCTTCTCAGCTTGCATTATTATATGGTTACTGATGTAGATATTGAAACATCTCGGCTATACAATACAGCCTATCAACAACATACTACTAACCTTTAGATATTATAGAAATTGATCACATTTCAATGATCCATTTCTTAAGCTTATATCAAGAAGTAAATCACCATCACTAATGTACTAATACTACATAGAGTCTGTGGCTGCTTGGCAATATCATACAACCTAGTTTCGCCTTACGACATGCAGGATAATCAATTTTCTATTTTCACATGAACAGGAACGAGACATACTGCTACTTGAGGTTGAAAAGTTGCCTATAAAATAAACCAATGAAATCGTAAATACATTATGTAAAAATTACAATATTGTCATGTTAACATGATATCAATGTTGTTATATAAAACCTCTTTTTACCCAGTACATATAGACTGGCTAATGCCTGTAAAATATTTAGAACAGAATTTAAAAGAACAAACATTTCAGTCTGGTTCCGAGATTAAATACCATATATAGAAAAATCAGCTCAATTTGAGAGGTTATCCATGTATTTCTTTCTGTAAATGCAAGGCCAATGGTATTGTAATGTAATTATTATCAATTGTTTTCTACTTGTCAGATTATCAGAAACATACATCACTAAAAACACATACATCACTAAAAACTATGTGGAAGATGGTATTACACCTTAACTTAAGTGGTAATGAATGTTCGCTGTAATATACCAAAGGTCATCATTATAAAAAGATGTACAATCATCTCATAGTCTACAGAAATACAAAAATACTGACATGTTAGCAAAAACGTAATTGTAATTAACCCATAATCACAGTGCCCAGATAGCATGGGACCGAGTCACTAACTTCAGTCTCTTCAGGTGAGAGCACAAAAGACACAAGATGTTGCCACCCATTGAAAACCTTAAAAAGATTTCCGCTGGATATGATTTATATTATAACTGAATAAATCTATATACCCGGTAGCAGTGTTGTATTGAGGCCCATGGATGAGCTAGTCAACTGCATGGTTTGAACAGTTGGTGACTCAGAAGGGAGGTTGGGGGCTTCAGCTCCCCGAGGTGAATTTAATTTGGGCCTGACAAACCATAATATTGAGCAAATCGGACATGGGAGAGTTTTTGAGGAAGGTTGGAAGACGAATAATTAAATTACAGTATCTACCCATGTGAAACAATCTATCTTAACTGGATACAGATGGGGTTTTTTCTTCTTTATTTCATAAAAAAACATCGATCAACCACTTTCAACTGGTTTGTGGGTTTGATAACCTTAGTTCTAAACAGTTGGTGATAAAGTTGTAAAGATTTTGTAGACTGCAATCAACGAAACAGTTGATTCATTAATAATTTACATCGTTAGATCTTAAGGATGGTTAAACTCATTGGCTGAGTTTATTTCCAAATAAGTAGCTCATATACTTCTCATATTCAATTCAAAACATTATTCTCAACTACATTGTATGTATATCATAAAACATCTTCAAATAGGAATGTGCTCAATAGCCTTTCTCCAAAGATTTGTGATGATAAAAGTGCAGTAATACTTAAAATAATATCTTTACATCAGCAACCCACACATATCTTTCATACGTAATGGACTAATCATCAAGATTAGCTAAAAATCATACTTTGATGAATCATAAGCGAACCCGATCTAAATAAAATCCAATTAAGGCAGACTAAAGCAAGTATGGCCGTGCAGATTAGTTCATAAGTTAGTGATTACATAATGCATCATTAATAGAGAAATCAATAGGCTCCGACAACGCCCCGCCACACAAGGCAAGCCTAGTGCTATATTGCCTACCGACGCATCGATTAAAGACACTCTCCAAGCAGTCATCAAACGATGCCATAGCTCGGAATCCTAAATCCCCATTCAATCGTATCTGAAAATTCATATTAGACATACTCTGGGCACCTTTCATAGACCTCGACTTGCTTTATGATCTCCACATGAGCAACATGCTTCTTTCTGAGGAACTGTAGAGGATATTGGATTAGCCGTCTTGATGTGTTCGTCTAAATAGGAATGGCAGTGGAAGTTCAATTTCATGTTGACGTTCTTAATCTGCACAAGCAATTTAACGATTCCATCATCGGTAATTGGTGGAAAAGTATCCCAGGGTTCAACAGTGGACAAGCAGAGAGCTGAGCAACTCAGTTTTCTCAAATTGCCCTTGGACCTTGGTCTGATGGATATGCAATAGCCCTTTCATCATATTCAGGAAATCCTGACAATGTAACCTTGAGAACGAATATGGATATTGCATGAGATGTGGAACACGACCTATAGCAACAGAATTGGCAGATGCAAGAATATAGGGGTTTTCTAAATCAATTTAAACGCATCTCGAAGCATATGAAGCAACATATTCCAGAACATAAATGCCCATTCTGATCATTATGGTAAATTGAGGACCAGCCTTTGCCTCAAGATTGGTATTGGCTTATCTCAAATGTTTTCCTATTTAGTGTTTAAATAAATACCCTCTCCCTTGGGCACTATATAGGACGTTTTGTATAAGAATAAATACTTTTCTCCCATTACCTATACAACCAATATAGAGTTGCAAAGATGTTCAGCATATCAGCTTAGATAACTACTTGTGAAACCACCTAACGTATTAATGTACCATTTCTCCAGTTCCAATCGGTTGTGAGGAACATCTAATGTGCTAAACCGCCATTTCTCCACTTCCAATCGGTTGTGAGGAACATCTAATTCAGCTGTGAAAGCTAATCAAGAGACCAGAGGTAACAAAATCCATAGTATATCTGACAGTTCTCGCTGGATATCTCATTGCCAAAACTGCAAGCTTAGCATTTCCATTGACAGGTAGAGCCATGTTGGAGTGACATACCATTTACCTTACTACTTCACAAAGCAAAAAAACATCAGGAAACATCCATTGTCAGAAGCAAAACCCGAAAGGTATGCTTCAAGTAAAACCCGCTATCATGACATTTAGCATTTCTTTCTTTCTTCTAAAAGTTTTTCCAGCATTGAAGTTCTCAAGTTATCCACATATAACTTAAACCTTTAGAGAATTGTGTTAAGTTGTAAATTATACCCAATTCTGGCTCAAAGCTCATTAGGTGCAAGAAATCTAGAGAACATTTATAGATATGCTGATAAGGAATATTAGGACCAGTACATGAAGACAAAGGCATTTGAGATGATAAAAGTTGTTCTGTACTTTCCTTGTAAGGAAGACACACATTAAACTTCCTAATAAGGAAGACACACATTAAACTTATGAAATGACAATACACACAAGACTTTGCGATCAGATTAACCCATTAAATGTAATATAATGGTTATGATATTTCTGTGAATATCATGGAAACTTCAAAGGTGCCCCCAGTCAGTATGTTCCATTCATACTGGCAGGTGCTCAAATATCAATTTTTGTCTTAAAATTCTCAAGTGAACTTGTAAAATACACCCACATTTCCCAGGGTGCCTCATTTCTCACACTGGATATGATTTAGGGTATAATCGGTTGCATGTAAATGCAGCATTATATGGTTCACTGATCCGAAGTTTTAATGGCTCGAGATGAAATCCAATATGGCTGCCATGGATACTCTAAATCTGTCAGTTTCCTGACCACAAATAAAGTAAATTGATATGCATCTGCCATCTTCAAGGTATGAATAGTCTTTGTCAAATGATCACTGTGTAAAGGTAGCATTGTGAGTATATAAAAACTAAATAAATACATTCATATTTGCTCTAGCACATCACAGCTGCAAGGACTGGCTAACATCGGAGTAATAAAGACTATTATATATCTAAACAAGTCTACATTGCTGTCTAGTATACCAGCATAAGAGAATAGCTTTCTTGTAACATAAATATTTGATTTCCATAATAACATTAGACTGTATACGAGGGATACAATTTCATAGAATAAGTGTTGCTCTAGGATAATATATCAATACATAAATGATGAAAACTGAATACTTTATTTGAAATGATCAACTTTACGAACATTCTTACATTTTCTTATTACTGTTGATACATTAGTAATAAAAATGTATAGATCTATATGCCTAAAATATGACTGACATAGTGAAATAACATTACATGTAATAAATTGGAAGCTAGCAGCTTGGAGTAATAAAGTTATACCAAGAAAACCATATTTAATTACATACAAGAATAATACTTTCAATTGGGGGCATTGATACAGCATTACAAAATATGGTGAAAATAATGATGTAGTGAGTCCCTCATAGCATAGCATGGGACCGGTCAGTACAAACACTCGATTGTGAAGGCATAACATATCTACCAACAATATTCAAACATGTATGCAAATCCCATATTAATGTAGACATTTTATGACAGCATGTCAATAGTAGATCTACCCAGTCCATGCGTGGGGCCCTTACATTTACCCCCTCCACACCAATTGAATGGATCCACTAAAAGAGCATGAGAAAGCCTCTGGAGAAAGTACATCTGACACGATATAAAACGCCTGGTACAATGGAGTTTGAAGGGTTGTGTCGCTGCTCCAACGTCGACTAGGAATATCCTTGTGTGTATTTATCCATGCCCCCCACCTGCTTGAATATTAGCATAAGAAAGATGCATCGCCACTCAAAACCCATAACCTTACCCTGGATATCATACACAGTTTTGTTTCATATTCAGGGTTTTATGAAAGTGCTTGCTATCAATGGATGGTTTGTGAAGCCTGAACAATACTTCTCTTGATAAGCCAGGATGTATAAATCCATGTAACTATAGGCACCATGAAAATATAAGCAGGAAATGGATACGTGTTTAACCAAAAATAGCCTACAATCTTAACAATAGTATGTGATACTGGTCAAATTCAGTGATTATTCAAACAATTACTATTCTATTTTATTTCCATTAAAATAAATATAGAATAAAGGTAATAATTCTACAAGATTTCAAATAGCTATACCTACTGTATATAATTTTAATCAAAGTATACATTCATAGATACAGACACCAGTAGATACCTATCCTTGTTTTATTATTACTCAAGTATACACCGGTAATGGATTTAAAGGGCCTTTAAGTGTGAGAATGTTATCAGTGATCAGAACACTTTCAGCAGTAAGACATCAAACACAGCCAGCATACATAGTGTCCCACAACCTGAACATTTCAATCAGGTCCGATCTCAGGTGACAGACAGTGATATCTGGCTTAGTGACAAGACCCTACCGTACATCCCTATTACGTGTAGAGAAGGCTCAGCCCTCTACACCAGACATGTAAACTCGTTAACTTACCTGTACAGCCGACAGGTCAATCCACACGCTTGTCACATTACATGTCCGTGGATGTCCAAACGCTACGCGTGTCGTGCCGTTAGTTTAGACTACGACGGCCACTGCCGATGGTGCTCTTACAGGTTTGGTTTCAAACACAATTTGATAAAACACTGATCGATGCGACTCATCACTGGCTAGCCGGTGTGTATAAAAATAGCAAAACGTGGCACAAAGAAAATCATGTAGCATGACTCTGAGTGGAGTTCCGAGTGGAGTTACGCGCGGCTTGCTCTATTCACCTGTGGACGCTGTACGTAGCTTGTGTACAGCCAGTGAAAGCTTCTCTGTGGGTACAGTACGCCGAGTATTAGAGCGGCTGAAACGCTGGATCCCCTAATCAATTTGTCCGTCGTCTCTCGCTCCATCTTCTGCTGGCTCCCGACTTTGGTCACGTCTGTACCGAGAGTCGGTTCCTAATTAACCTGGCCGTCTAACAAAACATCCTCAGCAGTCAAACAGCCTTAGCCATAATCACCACCTTATTTGATCACATCCCCCAGCGTGGGCCAACTTCTACCACCCTTGATTGACTCTTTTATAAAAATCCATTTGGTAATTTGGCCTTCGAATGTGCCAAGAGATCCGTTAGTGTAAATATTATGTTCAAGACATTCCACCAACGGCCAAAATGTCTACCAATCCACTTCAAGATTGAAGATTAATTTATTTTTAAGAGTATTAAATACAAAATTAGATAAACCTTTTGTACCTTTGAATATTTTCTTGACATTTATCATGTTTACTTGAAGCTTAATTTATTTTTAATAGTATTAAACTAATTAGAATAAACCTTTTGCACCTTGGAATATCTTCATGATATAACCTTTAACCCTTTCCATGCTGAAGTAACACAGAGCAGGCTAATGAGCATTATTTCCAATATACACTATAACGAGCAAATTGCACAGCATTAATTATACCACATTAGTGATGTTTTATTATTAATTGAAAATTCAACACTATCAAAATATACCAAATTATTCAACAACTAAAAATGAAATCTGGAGCCGTCTGAGACCATGACCCTCTCTAACCCCTGCCATCCTTACCCCCAATGATCATCTTCATCCATCACCTCACCGTCTACAACAACATTAATTTCTCAATCCACAGACACGTGGGCATTGTTACATGCGAGCAAGACACTGATCAGAGGAGGTATACTACAGCGGTATCTGTGACAGGTTTATCCCACCTCATTAAATTTTAATGTAGCTTTAATTACAACTACTACAGGTTGTGCTATGCTTGAGAGACCTAGAAGTAATTCCCAGTGAAGAGAGACGTGAAGGTATTGTGCCTCCTGTGGATCATAAATAATGCATTTGTGATTGAAGTATCCCCAAATAATAAAATCAATGACAGATGTGGGAAAATGTAAGGTAAGTCTAGGTTTCCCAACACCATGCATTGATTGAATGAATGAATGGAGGACACTACTTTGTAAGTGTTAGTTAAGTAGAACACAGAATGAACAATCAAATGTAATAATTGTGGAAATATTTGTTTTATGTTAGTCCAACAGTTGGTTCCCGATCAGCAACATACTGGAAGCCATGCACCTTGTATACATGCATCATTATTAGAACATCTGTGAAAATAACCATACATTATTAGAACATCTGTGAAAATAACATTATCACCTTCTGTTATTTTACATCTCTTTATTAATGTAAATTTTTTAATCATTTAAAACTTTATTACATTCTGTTAGTATGTGTTTTATGTTGGTGATTAATGACAATGATAGTGACCCTGGTGCTGATTTGGATAGTACAGGCAACAGTAATGTATGATTTACTCATAAATAGTGAGAGTAATAGTGAGAGTAATGGTGAAAGTAATCACACTAGTGGTTCAATAGTTTAATCCATATTGCATCAGTTCACTCAGTTGTAAA